>JAODAI010259281.1:0-10195 GCA_027575025.1 Scotoplanes globosa | reverse complement strand
GTACATACACTTATCCCCTTTTAAGGAACATAATCTTATCCTGATCTCACTTCTCTACAAATTCCATCTAGGTGCAAATACCATATTGCAGGGTTCTTCCAACTATTTATAATCATTTGTTTATCCTAATTTCCAATATGCATACTCATAATACTCGAAAGAGTAATTTACTTCATATTAATTTATTCTGTACGAAGCTAAGACAAGCACCGGTAAATAATTCAGGCGAAGTATTCTCGAATAATCTCCCTCAATATCTACGATCCAGTTGATCATTGTATTTCTTGAAGCGTGCTATTAAATGTTATCTGCAAAACTATCATCCCAATTAATATTGATACATCATTACAATTGTGCATTTATATATTTTTCCCACCGTTTTTTCTAGATTTTGACATTTTGCTTTGTCTAAAACATCCATATGCTTGTTTATATATATTTATTCACATATATAATATTATTTTGATATTATCATTATTTTCTTTACGGCAGCCAAACTAGAAAAGCTTTTCGTATTTGGGGGTTCTCATTATATTGGGTTAAGGTATATAACTTTAGACTATATGTCATCGTATTATATACCTTTAATATTTTAATTATATTATATTGTTTTAATGTATATAATATAATGTGTTGTGCATGGCAGAAATAAATGAAATAAAAATCAAACTCAACTGGAATGAACTGGGACGAACTATATTGCATTCAACTGGTTTTAATTGTGTTCAACTGGTTTATTCGTGAACATAGTTGGGAATTTATATTACCGTGACTAGGAATGTTAGCAAACCAGTTAAACACAACCAATATCAGCTGGGAATAACATTTAAAATGGCAGAATTATAATTTGACAAATGACAGTTCATCAATATTTCGAAAGGTCATTTGAAACGCATGTCATTTAGGCGCAATTTCTAGCAAAGATTATGCATGATATAATCTGTATTTCTTTTTCAACCTTGCTGAACATATTCGAATTTTGTTGGAACAGAAGTATATAAATGCTATATAAACCTTCGGATTTAATGTAATATTTGCTTTAGAAAATATATAATACACCAAATATATATACATCATTCACCAAGGCATATAGGCTATATATATTCCCAATAACCATTACATTTCCGTACTTTATTGTCTTTGCAGCGGTCATTCTATCGGTATGCTATATTTTAACATTGTCAATGGGCGTATTACTGCTTATGATAACAGCTCTAGCATTTGGTGTCATATTCTTCCTGCTAAGAAAAATAAGGTAAGTGTCTATCGGAAAGTTTTGGTTAATTCAAGCTGGAAACTGTCAGCCAGGTTCCATATTGGACATAATTACACTAACGTATTTCAACTGAATCCAACTGGGAAATTGATTTCCTAATGAAAATATTTTCAAATGAAAATATTTCTAAATGAAAATATTTCCAAATGAAAATATTTCCAAATGAAAATATGTCCAATTTGAAAATATTGCCAAATGAAAATATTCCCAAAGTAGAAAATATTTTCAAATGAAAATATTTCCCAATTTTTAAATATTTCCAAATGAAAATATTTCCAAATGAAAATATTTCCAGATCAAAATATTTCCAAATGAAAATATTTCCAAATAAAAATATTTCCAAATGAAAATATTTCCATATGAAGATATTTACAAATGAAAATATTTACAAATGAAAATATTTACAAATGAAAATTTTACAAATGAAAATATTTACAAATGAAAATATTTACAAATGATTTTTTTTACAAATTGAAAACATTTCCTAATGAAAAAATCAACCAATTTCTAACTGGATATTGATAATGCAAAATATATTACACTCGGAACAAGTTTAGGATTCGACGGGAATTCAACTGATTTTTTTTATCATACAATCCAGGTTTAGAAAATAATTAGTATGCAATGTATCAAAATGTAGAATTATAACAGAAAATAACTGATTCAAAGAAGATCCTGGCTATGTTGATATATACTAATGGAGTGGCAGTCTTCAGGAACATTTTTCCCTCAATATATACAACCCAATATTTATTGTTCAACATATTATATTTGGATTTGTTAAACTCTTAGCCCAATCATTGTTTTAATGTCATATTTTACAAATTATGTTACTTCATTTTTAGTTAGTTTTCTTTATTTTTACTCGAACAGTTTACAATTGATTATGTATATAATTATTAGTTATTTGCCTAATTTGAATTTACAGGATGTACGATATAAGGCGTTGCACTATGCATGTATATAATGTAATATCGCCGTATGCTGCATGCATAATGCACTTTGTTCTTGAATGGTAAAAAATTATTAAATGAAATCAAGTTGGCGTTTTTTATTTCTTGTTTAACAATAAATATAATTATGCGGTCACCCCGACGCGTGAGGGTGTATGTGTGACGCTTGGTTTGTTAACACGATATATCAATAACCGTAAGTCGGATGAAGTTGATATTTGATACAGATGTGTCTTGCACGTCGGTTAGGAAGCCTATTGATTTTGACGATGATACCTCGCATATTAATGAGTGTGCGGGCTCATGGCTCGTTAACACGATATCTCAATAACCACAAGTCGGATTCAATTGATATTTGGTACATGAATGACCTGCAGGTCGATTAGGAAGCCTGTTGATTTTGATTATGATACCTGGTATATTGATAAGTGGGCAGGCTTATTGTGAAATGTCAAGAAATGGTTGTTAACACGATATATCAATAACTGTAAGTTGATATTTGATACACGGATGCCTTGCAGGTCGGTTAGGAAGCCTTTTGATTTTGACAATGATACCTCGCATAATAATGAGTGGGCAGGTCGTATTGCGTAAATTTTAAGAAATGGATTGTTAATACGATATACCAATAACCATAAGTCGGATTAAGTTGATATTTGATACCGGGATGCCTTGCAGGTCGATTAGGAAGCCTATTGATTTTGAAGATGATACCTTGCATATTAATGAGTGGGCGGAGATTATTGTGAGCATCTCAAAAATGGCTCGTTGACACGATATATCCATAACCGTAAGTCAGATTAAGTTGATATTTGGTACAGGGATGCCCTACAGGTCGGTTAGGAAGCATATTGATTTTGACAATGATACATCGTATATTAATGAGTGGGCGGAGCTTATTGCGAAAATATCAGAAAATGGCTCGTTAACACAATATCTGAACAACCGTAAGTTTGGTTATGTTATATTTGGTACAGGGATACCAGGAGGGTCGGTTAGGAAGCCTAATTAATTTTGACGACATCTGGTACCTCGCATAGTAATGAGTGGGCGGAGCTTATTGTGGAAATATCTAGAAATGGCTGGTGAACACGATATATCAAATACCGTATGTTTGATTTAGCTGATATGTCTACAGGGTTTCTCTGCGAGACAGTAATTGGTAAGCCTATTGATTTTAACAGTGATACCTCACATATTATTGCGAAAATATCAAGAATTGGCTCGTGACAATAATAGCTTAGGTCGGGTTATGTTGATATTTGGTACAGGGATGCTCTGTGGGTCGATTAGGAATCTTATTTATTAATGAGTGGGCGGGGCTTTATTCATAACATATTGATCGGCTAGAGGCCATCCTAATTTATAATGTACAGGCGAAGCCCTCGTATTTTTATGAGATTTGGCCAAAATGATATTCTATAGCCCATGGAAGAAGCTAGTCTGTTTTCGGTGGCGTTCCCATGTATATTAATTAGTGGGCGTGGCTATAATTGCGAAAATAGTGACTTGTGAATATGATATCAATATTGAGTTGATATTTGTTACAGGGCCGCTTTACGGGTGTTTGGGATGTCTATAGAAGTTACACGATGATACCCCCGAGGCTCGTATATTAGCCCGTGGCCGGTGCTTTTTTCATGAAATACCGATAGGCTAGGCCATTTTACAATGCACAAACGAGGCCCCCCAAAAAGAAGACAAGAAATCATCATGCACTTTGCATATTTCTTGTCTTATAAAAACGGCTACAATTTGGAAGGAACATTATAGGAACAATGATTAATGATCTTCCCATATTGATTGTATATGGGACATTATACACTATATGTAAAATGTATATCATATGTATGTACGAAGTTCAAAATACTAGCCCAATTAGTCAGACTTATTTTACTATGTTACTTAGCGACTGATCTTCTTGGCTAAATCTAAAATTAGTCAATTATTTTAAAATAAAATAATGAACTATATATAACAACTTATATTGGTACAGTACTTGACGTATTGTAAATATTCACATTATGTATTGATAGTGTATTTACTTATTTTAATGTAACAAAAAAAATGTCTTTGCTTTCAAGAGTTACAAATATTCCATTCGTTCAGACTTTGAGCATTCTATTCAACGATGCAAAAACACATCGTATATGAAATCAATAGGTAGGCCTAATAATGAAAAACTGCTAACGCTGTATGCTGGTGATAACCAATTGGCTATCGTAACTGGCTTCCAAGTTCAGGGATACCGTGTTATTTTTCAGTTGATGATATCGTAACCATCCAATAGTATATATTTTTACTATTTTATAGATGGTGAAAATAGTAAATTATGCTATTTAGAGCTAGATAATGGGTTATATGATAGAGTTTTTAATGAATATACGTACGTGACACACAAATTGTGCAATTTTATGGGGGAATCGTTGAGGGCATATTGTATAAATATGATATACACATATTGAATGATATATTGAATTCAGTATATGTTTTCCATTCATTAAAATACTGACTGTCCTATAGAATGAGGCGAATTTGTATTATACAACATCTTTTTAGCAGGAATTCACTAATGAATAATGATGATATCCGATGTTGGTTCCGCCTAGCTTTCCGTAACTTTGTGCAAGGCTTGCCTATAGGCCTACTGCTGAATCGAAAAACGTTATAGCCGCTGAGCTTGTATTAGTTGGAATTGCTCATGCTTGCATGGTTACTCTTTTATTACAAAAAAATCTGCTAGACGTAACTGTTCTGTTACAATGTTACACCAGTACTTTATGATCTAAACTGGCTTACTATTATCCCGTATTGTCTTCAAAATCCTTGTTATTACCCTTTGTGGGCTTATATTTAATCAGCCAGGTTACATCGGTGAACTGATACGTTCCTATACACCTTCTCGTAACTTGCGCTCTTCTAGTAAAGATCAAATAGTACAGCTACCTTCCAATATCAAATGGTAAGACAGCAACGGTTCTCAGTGGGTAACCCGTCATGTAGCCGCTCAGTTATATATATATATACAATTACTTAAAATCAGTAATATAACACTTCATTACCATACAAGCAATTACGATGTATAACTTTTCAATGTCAAAATCATGCTTCGTGGCAGACTTTGACTATATGGCAGGATATTTGTTTCAGTATCATGTGTACATAAATGTGTATACACCAGTTACAAACAGATAATCTTAAAAGTGATTCTTTTCTACAAGCCGATATATACAAAGAACGGAAAAAATAGTAATTGTCGTGTTTTAGAGAAATCAGCCAAATTCAATGTTGAAACATCAGTACCTACATATATCAAATACATCCATATTAAAAATAATTTTCAACAAAACTGCATTTATGTGATAATTGTTAGTCTCCTATGATTAAATCAAAGTAAGATATAGGCCACGCCCCTCAAATACAAAAATTGCATAAAACACTTGGTTTAAAAAAAATCACATAAGTTGTAATCTGAGACGTATTTACTAAGTAAATATGTTAACAATTAGTTAGTATTTTCATTAGTAACGTCAATTATTATGATTTAATTGATACTGATATTGTTTATATTCACGCGGCGGCTGGCCATCCACGGGCGATGGTCGACGTGGAGGCCCGCTGGCGGCCAGCCGCCTCCCAAATATTCCAATCTAGGCAGTGTCCAAACGGCGGCCAGCCGCCTAGAAAATATTGTAATCGAGGCGGCCTTCCAGAATAGGTGGCCGTCGCTGGCCTCCGACAGGAAAACACTATATAAATCATCTTTATTAATAGGCCTAATAGTATATGTCCAATGTAAATATATACGTATAGTAAGCTAGGTTTATGTATATATTTACAATTATATACTGAATGCGACAGACATGCCATTAATTTTATTTGGAGGTGACCTTCCAGGACCTCTACTATTTCCAAGGATAATACATATCCATCATGATATAGCATATCGTTCACAAGTAATTTCGAGATTAATAACAAATGTATTTTCGTAGTCTATTTTCATCGTTTCATAATATGTTATAATAAATATTATTCATGGTCTGCATGTCTTAACATAGCACATTGTTAGCTGATAAACTAAACATTCATCCCCGTTCAACGAACGCGTGGAACCTTCAACACCTGCAATTATTCGCTGATACAGCGATTTGATTGATAGTTCTAAACTATAGCACATCACTCTGCAGTGCCAATGCTATATGATTCTACGTCATGATTCAGGCTGAGTTAAAGACAGTTCTCAGTAATAAACTTTACGTTGGAAGACGTTCTTTAAATTATATACCGACATCTTGTAATACAAGTCTACCACTCCCCATGAAAGAGATCCATACCATTAAGTACAATATAAGAATAATACATGTGTGAATGAGATAATATTAACTTTAAAAAATGAATATGTAAACTTACTAGATACATATGGAAATATATGTAAAAACATATATGGTGTACTGTAGGTGTTGTATACTGCCCCCTCGTGACAAAAGTGCCTAACTGATAAAAATGTGTTTGGGGTGTTGGTGACTTACAGTACTACTACGTCATATTACATATTTTTGGGGGAAATATATCTTTAAACCCTATACCAGTGTCTAGATATGGAAATAGTAAACGGGCCTTATTGGATTACTATTATATATTAGAGATGTTAAGATAGCCCAGTAGTTAGGGCATTGGACTCGGAACTGTAAGGTCCCGGGTTCGATTTCCAGCGCTGATGCTGCTTGTATCCTTGAGAAAATACTTTATCTCGATTACTCATCTAACCGCCTTGGTCCATCGATGACCACAAGTTGACGTCAGGAATGGCATCCGATCACAAAGGGCTACAACCGCTTCTGAAAAACCCTTGCGTAAGTAAGGCATCGTCTAAGCCCCGCAAGGGGGAGTGACATGACCTTAAACAACTCCATTCCCCACAGTAAAAGGGCCTAACTACAACTAACTGGAGTACTGAGCAGTCTCATGAAAGGAAACACAAAGACAGTGGCGTTCTGTCTGACTGCACTACAGCAGAGATATTTATCTTTGTGTTGAGGAGTGCTTGCAGAAATTAACGTTTTAGATTATAACTAGGAAACACTATTGTATTAGGCCCTTTTGACGTAATAATAATAATAATAGTGAATATTGATATTGCGCCTTTCCTGTATAAGACCAGAAGGCCACAGCTCAAAGCGCTTTAACATGAGAGGGCATGTTTGTATACATATAATATATATATATACTTCGCAATATAGTCTCTCTATGTATATATTTTGTATTACTATTTGATATGTGTGTGTAATTTTATTGACATTTTCTTTATTATTACTACATACTTTTTGCAGGAAACTGATGACAATTTCTCATCAATATGAAGAGATCTACTCCACCAATTCCGAGGGCAGCACCCTGGACGTCACCAACATACGACTTAGAACCACCGGCGATACGTTGACGAAATGCGTTCGGAAATCGGGCTGGAGTCGTCGGTCCAGTAACTATTCGAGTCTCTACGCAGAAATCAACGAATGCGAACATTACTTTTATCACCATAGCTCGTTAAAACATGTTTTGTCGTCAGATTTTCCAAAGTGTGAAAACTGCATACAGATATCGGCCGTGTCGCAAACATTAATTGCGAAGGACAAACCTACTGGTAATAGTGTAAATGTTAGTAGCGCCACGGTCTGCAATAACGACAATGGGTGGACAGATAATGTCATGTATGAGACGGGTAGCTCTGGAAACTGTAGCACCGAGAGGATGGAACCCTTTAAGCGCAGTCACACTGTTAATATACACCACTGCATTCCACGGTTTCGTCCGACCCACAACGAACGACGAAGATCAATGTGACTGGAGGGGATATTCCTCCCAACGAGCAACGTGCACGTTTTTACGTAGCGTGTTATTATGTGCTACACTACATTATCCGTAGCAATTATTGCATAACTACCCGGTTTCTTCTATAGCTAGGATACACGTATACTTATCACTTTATGATTATTCATTTCGTAAATATGATAACAAACTATGAACAGACTCATAGGTGTACACATTACACACCAAATAATATTATGTACTTTTTCTGTTCTGCGATAATATAACATTATCGTGGAAGTGGTTAAAGTTTGCAGCAGTTTTACGCAATTGTTTTTCGTCCCCTGGTTACGTAAGTAAATTACGTACAAGGTGTCACTTAGCTTAAAATAATCCAACTGCAATTATAGTGGGTGGATATATGATGTCATTTTTGTTGTTTCATAACGTTATTTCAACCAATAGTTACAGTGGTACATATATAATAATAATATACATGTTACAAGCATGAAGTATTACATTCATTTTACAAGCAATATAGTAGTACACTATTTAAGTAAACAGATATAAAATAAAATGAAAAGGTATTATTATAAATTGTTACAAACTATAGGTTGAGGGAATACCAAAGATACGAAACAATAATATACAGAAAATACAATACATGCAGGAAACAATGGACTTAAAGATTAAACCACGTGAGACTTTGATAACATGTATTGTTTCAAAGAATACTTAAAAGAGGAGATATAGTATACTATAGCCCTGTAGACTGTTTGGACGTGAATTCCAGATAGTACGACCAGTATACCACAGAAAACGTTGACTACTGCCAGTTTGCAGAAGTAGGGATAGATGCGATTTCTACCCCGAATATAATAACAATGGTCACGATTTGAAAATAACGAGCTTCCTTGGAAGCATCCCATTAATATATTGAAACATAAATGTTACCACCTGAAAGTAAGCAATACCAAAGACATTTAGAGCATTGCAATATATAAACAAAGGTATAGAGGAAGCAATATAGTATGTGCCACAAATCAATCTCAATGCACATTTTTGTAAAATGTGTAAACGATTGACATGGGTATAGGGAAAGAAAAAACAAAACAATTGTACCGTATGAAAAATATGGAAGAATAAATGCATTATAAATACTAATTAAACAACGTTTAGTGATATAGTCTTTAATTTGGTAAAGTATACCAATAGTTTTGGAGGCTTTCCCATATACAGTGTCAATATGCACAGTTCAAGAAATATTGGTATCAAGATACTTTTTAAGACATAAAATTTCTAGCCATGTTCATAATCCTCGAAAATTATTTCAAACTGTAAATGGCTTTGTTAAGACTAAGACTAAATGTTTTACTAGTCTCATAAAACAACATGATATTGCTGAAAAGTTTAATACATTTTTCCAAGAAAAAAATGCTGCTATTCACCCAGAGTTTCCTCCTAATCTTTTGCACATTGAATAGTCTAAACATATTGGTCCTACTGTACATCAGGAGTACTTATCTAATTTTGATTTATTAACAGAAGAAGACACTGCATTTTTTTGCGAAAGATTGTTTTCAAAACAAGTAGTGCCAACTGATCTTGTTAAAACTTGTCTGAGCGTTCTTTTGTCAGTAATTACTCGAATGATTAACCTAAGTATATCAAGTTATACTGTTCCTAATGTATTAAAGGCTGCAATTATTACTCATGCAGTAATTGAAAAGCACAAAGGTGACATTAATTCACTTTCAAATTATCGACCCATTTCAAATTTGCTGTTCCTTTCTAACTTATTTGAGAGGGTTGTATATGCTCAATTTCAAAGCCAACTTGAAGAAAATAATCTTCTGGAGCCATTTCAATCTGCGTATAAACGTGATGACAGTATTGAAACTGCACTTACTCGTAGTAATAATGACATTATGACTTCACTTGATCGCCGTAAACTCGTGCTTCTCGTTTTATTGGATCTATCTGCAATATTTGATATAGTAGATCATGACATAGTATTATCTCAGTTACGACATGATTACCTTATTAATGATGGTGTCCATGCTTGGGTTAGTTCGTATTTAAGAAATCGGTCGCAAAGTGTTCACTTTGGTGGTAAAAAATATAATTCTAAGAATATTATTTATGGGGTGCCTCAAGGTTC
>JAODAI010259170.1:0-10195 GCA_027575025.1 Scotoplanes globosa | reverse complement strand
ACCAAGATGTCTGATGTGTTTGTCTATATAGCTCTTCGTTTGATATCCAATTATTGTTTGTCCATTTGATATTCAGATATTCCCCTTTAACCCTTTCGCGCCCATGCACTATTTCTCGCCACTTGACCCCATTTTTAATGCATACTGATATTCAATCTTTATTTTCTACATGAAAACGATCATCTACTAACTTTTGTAGCGTAGCAAACATGATTGGCATGAAATAATGTACATTTTGGTACCAAAATTATTCGTATCGACAATATTTTGGGAAAATTATGTGAATTTTCCATATTTTTTATTTTTACCAATTTTGTCGTTTGTTGGAAAAAATTGTACCATCAAAAACGATAGTATATGGTTATATAAGTAAAAAGTACTCTGTTTTAGAAGATTCTATGCCCATTACAAACAGTTTATTATGATGTATTGTACATTAAACACAAGTAATTATAAATGTAATTCAAGATGAATGGATAACAAAGCAACATTTGTATTTTAGTACAGAATTACTATGTATAAACATGCACAAATTTTCAAAATTTTTCAATGTAACCACACATCAGGTGACATACCATGTGATATGTAATTTTGTTGTGCGTGCTTTGGAGGCAGTTATAAAAATGAGGGGGCTATTTATATACTACAAAACTGTAAAATAATGAACCACTCATTTTTGGTGCATAAATGCGACATTGGGCCTGGACGATGTGTAGTGCTTAGTCGCGGCGCGAAAGGGTTAACCTATATTTTAACAAATAGTATGACGTCATACAACTGACCTATATCTAGTAAACTTTTGGCATCAGGCCTCATGACGTCATCTCTCCATGTCACGTGACCACTAACTGGCGCCAATACCACCACACACACACCCAATGCTATATCTAATTAATCATTCCTGACTTTGCTTCAGAGCGACCTAGTCTGAATAATTTTTGGAAAATTTATTTTTGATATTTTGTGAGTGTTTTATTAAATTTGGATATATTTTCAAGCGATATAAAGGCTTAGATTAGTCACTGATACATAAAGATATAGTATAGTTTTCTTCTCGGAAATATTGTTAATTTTCGTTAATTAACTAGAATCGAACGTTATCAATGTTTTAAAAGATTACGCCCGTAGCCTATCTTCGTTGGTAACGTTAACGTTGTACCCATAGCTTTATCGAACCTAGCCTCTTGGAGGTTCAGGGTTCGAAAGCCGGCTAATTTTTCTTTTTCTTTGACAGTTTCTTCGTTTATTGGTGTATTCTAAATCTGAAACGAAGTGCGAGAGTTTTATTGTGTATATTTTCTGTGGTGAACATTACGTGATTTCTGTTTGGTTTTGGTATTAAGAATTTTTCCCTTAGCCGTGATGGCGGGGAAAAACGTTGTAGTATTAAGTGCAACAACTTTATTCCACACAGTTGGGATGGGCACGTCAATTGTCCGCTGTGCCGGGACAGTAACAGGGACGATCCCTGTAGCGTGTGTTATACGTCCACTGATAAACGGTGGGACACAATTCTTGGATGGATGAAATCGTGTACACCGGATAAAACCGGGAAGAAGGAAGTGCAGGGAAAGAAGGTGTCTTCAGTTCTTGATCGTGCTGTGTCATCGTCTACATCGCGGAAATCTTCGGCATCAAAGAAGGGCGCTTCGGGAAAGCAGTCTACGAACTCTAAGTCTCCCGAGAAGAGTCTTTATACTAGAGATGCCATTGATGATAATGGTGGATCCCTCATTGGTAATGGGGTTGCGGGATCCTTCGACCGCAGTGATGGGAACATCATTGTGTCTGAGGTTGAATCCTATACATCCGGCGCTGCCGGGGATGCCGTCTCGAATGGAGATCTCGTTTCCTGCTTACCAGAGATGAGTCTGCGGTGAAAGTGGTGGTACGGATCTGCAGTCTTCGTCGCAATCTCAACGATCGCAATCTCAGCTACCGGTGCAACCTCTACGATCGCAACTACAACCGCCACGACAACCGCAATCGCAACTACAATTGCCTGGGCAGTCGCAATCGCAGCCTCATTACCAACCTCAACAATCACAATTGAGATCACGATCGCTTCCTCGTCATTTAGACGATACTTCATTCGGCAACGACGATTTCACTCCTAAAGACAATACTTCCAGAGAGTCTCTCATGGACTACAATCGTTATTTGGAGGAGCGCATGAAGGCGCAACAGGTTCAAATGGATGAACAGTGGAACATCATGCAGAGACAAGCTATTGAGCAGTTTCGTAAAGCTGATCTTCGTCAGCCAGTGGTTGTTACAACGGAGGGCCAAGGTCCTTCTCGACCCATCCCCGTAATAAAATCCCCACAGGGGGTGTCAATTGAGGATGACTCTTTTCTAGCCGATTTAGAGGTAGAGGTCCAGGGGGATCAGGTTTCTTATGATGATAAGGAAATGGAAAAACAGCAGGAACCTATGCAGGTCCTGTTGACTGCAGAAGGCTTACTCAACACGCTCGTGGGGGCTTCTCCGGCCTTTATTACTCGTTTGAAGGCTTTGATTAACGGTCATGAGCCTGAGTCTGAAGAGGAAATAGTTAAAGCTGCGATGAATACGACTATTTCCAAGGATTTGTTCGAGAAATCGGTGAAGATTTTACGAGAACATTTAGGTTTCGAAAAACCTGAGGAGGATGTTTCAGTTCCTGAAGTACCTACTAAGAAAACGAGGTTGTTTCGAAATGTACGGGAAAAACAGGAAAGCTTCACTATGCCAGTTGATATAGAATGTGAAGAATGTATGGGAGCTTTGTCAAAACTGGTAAAGAGTTCTTCAGATAGTCCGGGGTTTTCAACCAAATCTGCATTTTTCGAGATTGAAGATGTAGACGTTGATTACTTTAAAACGCCAATTATTCCTGAGAGGGCAATCGAGCTAATTAAGGAGAAAGGTGTGGTTAATGACAAGGGGATTTACATTGGTCCAGTGAAGAAGTGAAATGAGAATCTTCTCATTAAATTAGACCAGCCGGCAAGATCGGCGATGAAGTTTAGTTCGTCACTTATTCTAATTTCAGAACTATTATCGCTTGTCATAGTTAAGTGAGATGATACATCTGTTACGAAAGGTGATCTTAGCATCCTTACAACGTTTTTGTGTCCTTTGACTCGTTTGATTTACGATCACGTGGGTTGGATCGGACCAAGGATCTCTCAGGAAAGAAGGGAGACGATAGTTATCGACTTAAACATTCAATTAGAAAGTAGTTTCGTGATCTAATTGTCCCATCAGCGGATCTCTTTGAAGGAAAGTTTGAAGAAACTTTATTATCGGAATCCAAGAAGCAGAAAGAATGGGCTGATGTTCGCCTTGGTTCGTCCACTTTGAAACGAAAAGCAACTACTGCACCACGTTCGGGGAGGAAATCTCAAACTTACAAATCTCAGAGAATGGGCTTTGGAGTAGGTGCAAAAAGAAGTTTGTCTGTCCCGTCTAGAGGAGGTAAAGAATTGAGTTATTCCAATTACACTCGTTCTCGCAGTGTGACGAGAGGAAGAGGAGGTCGTAGTACACGTCGTCCAAGAGGAACTTCTTATGGTTGTAGTAGTAATAGAAGGAACGATTCGACTGGTGGTTCCGGCGGTTATAACAAGGGTCCTTCGCGCAGTTTCAGTAAGCCCTGAAGGTGCCCACCCCACCGAGATTCCTCCTCCGGTGGGGGGGGGGGGAGGAAATGCAAAAAATTGAGTCCGGGTCCATGGGTCCTGAATGTGCTTCGGTTACAGGATCGAGTTTTCGTCGACACCGCCATCAGAGGAAATGATGAGGGTTACTCCAATTCCTGTGGACCCGGATCAATGCAATGCTCTAGAATACGAGATACTAGAATTGTTGAGGAAACAAGCTGTTTATCAAGTAAACGAGACAAATGTACAGTCGCTGTTTCCGCTATACCGTTCTTCATTTTTCCTGACTCCAAAACGTCCAGGTGTTTGGAGACCAATTATTAACCTCAAGTCCTAAACAAGGAGTACATCGTTCCAAAGACCTTTCGGATGGAGACATTAGCAGAGATAATTCCTCTGTTACGAAGAGGTCTATGGGGAGCGTCATTGGACCTTCGAGATGCGTACCTACATGTTCCGATGCATCAAACGTCACAACGATTCCTAGCTTTTCACTACAAGGGCAAGGATTTTGTATTCAAAGCTCTACCATTCGGACTATCGACAGCGCCGAGAGTATTTACTCGGTTAACCAGGGTGATAATGGCCTACCTAAGAAACCAGGGGATGATGGTATTTGCTTATCTAGACCACTGGTTAATCCTCGGGTCAACAAAGGAAGAAACGCAAGTGGCTCTATCGACCTGCATGTCTCTACTGTTGGAGTTAGGATGGTTGATAAATCTAGAAAAGTCAGATCTAATTCCATCCCAAGAGATAGTCTACCTCGGTGCTCGTTTGGACCTGAAGGGTCTAGCTTATCCGTCAGAGAAGAGGGTAGACAAGTTTACTATTTTCATTGACTCGTTTCTGACAAAGAGAGTTCATCAAGCTTCGTCCTGGCTCAGTCTTCTGGGGTACTTATCCAATCTAACCGAGGTGGTTCCTTATTGTCGTCTTCACATGAGACATATTCAATTCAATCTACGTTGGCAATTCACACAAGCAGTCGATCCTTTGTCAAAGATGATTCATCTACCAGAATTGCTGATCAAATCAACCCAGTGGAGAATCTACTGAGAGACAGACCTTTTCAAGAGGAATGTCCATAGACAACAATCACAACGGATGCTCCACTTGTCCGGTTGGGGAGCCTCGTGTGAAGACAAGACAGCAGAGGGGAAATGGACGGTCCAGCAATCCAGTTTTGATATAAACTACTTGGAGTTGGAGGCCGTTCACAGAGCAATAATGAAATGGATCAACAGTCTGAGAGGTTATCGTATCACGATCTTCACGAAAAATACGACAACAGTAGCGTATATCAACAGGGAAGAAGGGACGCATTCTTGGTCCCTATGCCAGTTAGCGATAACTCTTCTATCTCTCAGTCAAGAGAACGACATCAAGCTACGGGCGTCTCACCTGGCAGGGGTAGACAGCACAATGGCGGATGCTCTGTCCAGAGGGAAGTTCAACAACGGCGAGTGGTGTCTGATACAGAAGTGGGTGGAAGTGATTTCCCTGTTGTCCGACCGACCCAAAATAGACTTGTTTGCAACGGAAGCAAATCATCGACTTCCAGTGTACTGCGCCAGGAGATACGATCCGAGAGCTTGGGCGTGCGATGTTCTGTCATTCAGCTGGAACGGTCTGTCTGCCTACGCTTTTCCTCCACAGAGTCTAATAAGAGAGTCATCAACAAGGTGGAAGCATCGAATGTGACGTTGCTTCTAATAGCACCGTTCTGGCCAAATCAAACATGGTTTCCGTCCCTACTACGTCTACTAATAGATCAACCATCTCATCTTTCAGGACAACGGAAAAATCCAGCACAGCGATCTCGAAAGCCTACACCTCTGTGCTTGGAAAATTTCAAGTTTGGTCTTCGAGAGAGAGGCATTCGTCCAGCGGTTATTAAGATTGCCTCCAGAGCAAGACGGCAGTCAACTATCCTATGACAATCGTCTCGGTAGATTCTACCAGTGGGCAAGAGAGACCAATTGTGATCCCATGGAGGCATCTCTTCCAGAGATAACGGACTTCTTAATGTCTATGTTTGATGATGGTCTACAAGTTGTGATTGTAAAACATTACAGATCAGCTATTGCAGCGATACATAAGGGTTTCGATGCCGGTACTACGATTGGGACAAATGAAGTAGTTTCTAGCCTAATAAAAGGCATGTTTCATACTAGACCACCTATTTGTCGTTTAGCACCAGCTTGGTCCAGCAACGAGGTTTTGGTGGGTCTAGCGAAAGCACCTTATGAATCGATGGGAACTATTGATTTGCACTTAAAACAATGTTTCTAGTGGCAGCGGCTTCTGCAAGAAGAGGAGTACTATACATGCACTGACGGTTAAGGATGGTTTTATACGATTTACAAGGACAGGGTAACATTGTTGCCAGACCCAAGTTTCTTGGCAAAGAATCAGACCTTAACATTTACATGGATCCCATCTACCTTGAACGCCTGGAGGAAGCCTCTGCTACCTGTGAAGATAGATTTTGGTGCCCGGCGAGGGCTCTGAGATACTACATAAAACGTACGGAAAGTCTCAGATCGATTCAGCAGTTGTTCATTCAAAGTAAGAGTCCTTATGGTCCAGTTACAAAAACTACAGTTTCTAACTGGGTTGCAAAGCTGATTAAGGAGTTGGTTCAAAAAACAGCTATAGCGCATGGTTTGCGAAGGCCAAGCTACTTCCAAAGCTTGATTTGCGCGTGTTCCTCTTGAGGAAATTCTAAAAGCAGTAACCTGGAAGACACCAAGCAACTTTGTAGCGTGTTGTCTGACAAACACGGTGACTTCAGAGTTATCATTCTCTAGGGATGTTCTTTAACGGTTCCGGCTAACGTTGGTACTGGGCCTCCCACCAGATAAGCTGCCTCTGGGCTAATCTGTGTACCATTTGTTAAATATAGGTTAAAGGGGAAGTATAATGTGGAATAGATTCTAAGAATATAACATGGTTATTAAATCTATGTCACATTATACTTACCCTTTACCGTCCCATCCTCCCATCCCCACTCCGGTACACTGGAGGGTGTGTTGAGCGTATTTAGTCATTCGTTTTTCGAATACTTTGTATTTTTGAGTTATTCCCAAGAAAATTAATTGTATAACAATTGGGGGGGAGGAAGTTAATTGGGGGGATAGCTAAGCAATCCTTTTCAGTTACTTACATTTTGTGTACGACAACCTTTTTCGGACAAATGTGGCGACGTTCACTCTACACATTTCATTCATAAATGATTTTTTAACCCATTCAATGAAGTTGTTCCCTACAGCGTTAGGGTCATGCTCCGTGAGATAATTCAGTCAATAAGCTTGCATTACGACACCTGTATGGGCAGAAGAAGAGGGCGGCTAGAAGGGCTGTTGAAACGGCAAGGAGAGAGATGGAAGATAGCATTTATAAGCAGCTGGATGATGATGGGGGAAGGAAGCTTATTTTTAAAATGGCACGGGACAGGAAAGAAGCTGTAGATGTTAAGGGCGGTAGAGTGGTTAAGGTTCAGGATGGGAGGCTGGTCACCATATGGTTAGGTTGTGGTTGGTTCGGAGATGTCAGATGAGTTTGGGGTTAATATGGTTAATTAACTTGAAAAGTTTTAACAAGCGATAATATATGTACGGTAAAATTAAATTAAATTTGACTACAATTTGGGGTCTTTTGTACTACAATTTGGGCTCAATGCCACGCGAATAGCGCGGCTCAATGCCACACGAATAGCGCAACGCTTTTCTTTACGCCTGGCACGCTTTTCTTCTGCATTTGTTAGTGTATCATTTGTTCATTCGCTTGTCTTACTTTGAACCAGTAGACGCACAGATATCCAATCATTTTAGTCTGACGTACAACCCTTTACAAATGCACATTGTTGGTTGTCGGAGGCATACCGATATCCATCTCCATCTCCATTCCATCCTGGAGGTTAACAGGACAACTTTGGTTGTTCTCTGCCCGTTGGCTGTTCGATATCGTCCCCAGCTACAGGTGAAATAGTAAACTCTTAATTGAGGTTAGGCGTAAACAAGGGCATGCTCCCCGTAGAAAATCCTGTTCCATTGAACCCTCACGATGGCGATATCTATTGTGGCAAGAGTGAGGTGAATCTGGCCACCCCCGTTTAAACGGGGAACAACCAGGATCAAAACTGGATAGATGATGATGATACGCGCTTGCTCATTGTACTAATATCTAAGGATTTTATAGCTCCTTACGCGCTGGAACTACTCCTAGTTTCGCCGCAATACAAAGTATATAAATCGCACATGTGCGTTACACTCCCTCAAGTTGCTATGTTTCATGGTAAACTGCACTGTGTGGTAAGGTCAAGGTGGAAAAACTTGATATAGCGTCTATTTTAATAAATAATTGTTTGTTAGAGCTGACTTGACAGACTCCAGGGTACTGCATTATAACAACTGGAAGGGCATTCCAGAGTTTGGGGCCTGCAGCATGTAACAGTTAATTTCATCCTAATTAACTGAGAGGGTCATGCAGGATCACCGGCATTCACATGACGTCATATTGACCAATCAGTACCCATGATTTCAATATACGACAGTAATAGGTGGGCCAATTATTAATACTTCAATAGGGCAAGAATACATCATTTCAATATACGGCAGTAATATATGGGCCAATCATTAATATTGCAATAGGGCAAGAATACATCATTTCAATATACGACAGTAATAGGTGGGCGAAGTGTTAATACTTCAATAGGGCAAGAATACATCATTTCAATATACGGCAGTTATAGGTGAGCGAATCATTAATATTGCAATAGGGCAAGAATACTTGTGGTATTCGGTTATCTTGATGTCAATATTTGAGCTATGTACTTTCAACACAGCGAAAGTCAACATTTAGGCTTAGAGGATTATACTTATAATCAACCGTACAGTAAGCATTCAATGATAATTTATGGAGAATAACATTTCAGTTTCTTTGTATATTTCCTAACCTATTTTAGGAAGAGACAGACGAGCAGCCGGCTAAAGTAAGAAATACATCAGAGGACGGCGACGACTGAAATTCCATATTTCAATCTTCATCTTGAACTATGTCAGAGTCGACACAAGGCAACGATATAAAGTTGTAGGCAAACATGAAACTATAAATACAACAATACAGAGGATGCCATTGCAGACAGTTTGACAATCTGATATTTTGTATCTTTGAAGGCGGGCAAGACCATGTGTGACATGGAGTGTGGTCCTGAAACTGTAATGTATCTTTGAAGGCGGGCAAGACCCCGTGTGACATGGAGTGTGGTCCTGAAACTCATGATCTGCCATCGTACCATCACCCCACTGAATATGATCAGCAGATCTGTAGTTGGACGCATGTTTGTAATTACAGAGATTATTTGCGTTGATATTTCCTGTACCGTACTGTCTTGGAGCTTGGCTAGTCGGAGAAGACAAACATTATTTTTCTTAACCCTTTGACTGCCAATTTTAATTTACTGCATCACTACACACACCAGTCGCTGCTGTTCCCCAATTCAAATGGCCATCCATGGCTACCATTGCTTTCTCCACACTCCCCGGTGATTGCATATTTTCTGTGGTGAAATTATCAGGTACTTGCGGTCAGCTACGAAACCCGCATGCTTGAAGCAAGTCACATTTGATTATCTCTCCCGCCAGCGCATGTTAGCAGGTTAAGCAGATCATGTTATGTTGTTATTATGCAATTGGTTAATCCTATTTAATGTGCGCGTGTGGCGGTGTTAGCCGATTGAAATAGCCACCCACCCCTACCGTGGCTTTCAATTGATTAATCCTATTTAATTTACTACATCCACTAGTGGACTTGCTTAGCTGGCTGCCGCGTGTGGCGATGTTATGTTGTTAGCTGGCTGCCGCGTGTGCCGGTGTTAGCTGCGTGTGCCGGTGTAAGCTTGCTTAGCTGGCTGCCGCGTGTGCCGGTGTTAGCTGGCTTAGCTGGCTGCCGCGTGTGCCGGTGTTAGCTGGCTTAGCTGGCTGCCGCGTGTGCCGGTGTTAGCTGGCTGCCGCGTGTGGCGGTGTTAGCTGGCTGCCGCGTGTGGCCGTGTTAGCTGGCTTAGCTGGCTGCCGCGTGTGCCGGTGTTAGCTGGCTGCCACGTGTGCCGGTGTTAGCTGGCTTAGCTGGCTGCCGCGTGTGGCGGTGTTAGCCGAATCAAATAGCCACCCACCACTACCGTCCTAGCACACCAGCATATTTTCTGAGTCCTGTGGTGAAATTCTACGAGGCCCGCTTGCTCGAAGCAAGTCGCATCTGATTCTCTCTCCTGCCGGTGTGTGTTATAGCAAGGGTTAATATCCAATAAGTTAAGTAAGAAAGAACACCCAGGTCGAAATCAAGATTATGCTTACAGGCATTCATACGTACAATCTACATCTGACAAATCATTCCTTAAAGCACATGTCCGTAACATCTGTCGCAGTGCATGGTTCAGAATCCACACAATTGGTAAACTCTGTAAATACATCTACCAAAAATCCGCTGAAAAGCTAGCGCATGCTTTTGTTACTTCCCGTCTCGACTTCTGCAACAGCCTGCTACACGGC
>JAODAI010259059.1:0-10196 GCA_027575025.1 Scotoplanes globosa | reverse complement strand
CATACGCTGAACATCAAGCGAGAAGGCAACATGTACCATTTTTAAAGTCTTCGGTATGACCCGACCTCCAGGGGTTCTCGAACCTGTCTCATTGTACGTATGATATGTAGACATAATATACACTGCCGAAGATGATATACAACCTAGAAAATAATGATCTTGTGAACATCTGAATGTGATATTGTAACATAATACGGGCCGGAGATACCTCAAATAATATGGTGGGAGAGACATTGCGCAACGAGGGACGTAACATATATCCTTTTACCGTATACATGCATGACAGTATAACATATCAAAAACAATCCCGATGGGTTGCTATACCACTGTGTTTTAGTCAAAATAATGTTGCATGTGCTGGTGATTATCATAATACTATAGAGCAACGATATACTTATTGTCCTGGAATCAGTAGTATTATTTACAACGTTAGTGCTGTAAATAAATATATTTGTAGATATTTTTCATAAATCCAAAACCGACAATGACTATTATTAATGTTATGGACCATAACTATTGGCTCTGAACGTACACATGGCGGTATCGACCACATTATCAACCATAACACACTCGACTGGACCATGATTAAATTTGTATTATAAACCTACAACATATTTAAAACTATAATGTATACGTCGTCACGGTATATTCCGTAATCTTAAAATCATCTGGTATATATTTTCAAAATTGAATTAGTATACTAAAATATGATTCAATTGACAGCATAAACGAGTCACGTTATTAAGCCGGACAACCTGTAGAACATTGCACTTATATTTATACATGGTTGTCTCCGGTCACCGATGACCACTTATCTTTCCTGCCATATTATAATAGGGGAAAAATGAATTTACGATTTACATGCAACCTGAACCCGGAATCAACCCTCTAACATTTCTGACCTGGCGGACGGGCCACGATTTTTTTTACTTAGTCGAATCGAAGGTAATTTGTATGTCATTACCCTCGACTCGACTAATATTTTTTAGTTAACAATAAAACTATAGGTTACTGATTTATTACAAAACAATAAACAACAATAACCAGGTTAACACTCAGCTTTCGCTATGGTCTGTAATCATATAGATTACTGTGAGCAGATTGTGATAAATCACAGATTCGATGGGCCGTAAGGCTCATTGGTGACTTGCCAGGCCGCCTTCCGAAATGTTTGTCAATGTTTGCACATGTTCCCAAATACCACTGGAAGACGGAGGGCAGTCGGATTAGAGTATCTTGCCCAACAATACATGTCGAGATAATCAGCAGCGGAGCTGGATATTGACCCGGGACCTCACGGTTCCGAAACTCAAGCCCCGTCCATTGAGCTGATATTGGTATGTCTTGCACGAAGAACCATTCCACGCCGTGACATGTCATCGTGGTGTTCTTGTCATTCCAATATACATATGAAGAGTTTCGAAACGTAACATATCCATTTTAACCATTTTGTGTAAACGCGTCTTTTGTATCAGATTTTTAATGCAGTTCCTTATAAAAAGTAATGCCAAATGTGTTGTATTTTTTTTCTAATTAATTATTTCTGTATAGTTTTTGTGTTATGTTGGATATTAAAATGAGAGCTAACTCATTTTTTTCAAAATGACGTTTATCGCGTTTTGCAATGAAACTCTTCATATATTGTATCATGATTATTAAAAGGACTGCAATCGGCTTGAAAACGCTTCGACATATTTTTTGGTTCGCTTAATTTTCTTTCAAGTTGAAAGCACTAATTGATCTATATAATTGCATTGATATAATACGTTTTACCAAAGATAGATGATGTAATACTGTTGAATGTTTGGATCGATCGAATTAATTGTACTCAATAATATTGACAAGCGATTTATCAACGATTGATAACATGAGAATGCTGAATGCTCCGATTGGTCAAATTGATGAATGTAATTTGCTAACGATGATCGTATGACGTCATACAAATGTTATAACGGTAGTATCGAAATGACTACGCCCCTTTAATTGATCGCCGATAAACCGTAACAAAATATACCTATTATACAGCCAATTGATTGATCATCTACTGAGTTTTGTACCCACCAAGCTGGATGCGACATCATAGAAGGTCGAGCCCGGAGGTCAAGTTATATTAACTATGCATTATTCATAATACATGTTGCCTTGTCGCTCGATGTTCAGCACTGGAGATTGGGGGTATTTTGAACAATCCAGTGATCCTCGAGTATCAAAATAAACCGACGACGGCGCTGTTCATAGCAACCTCCACATGTGCTGAAATATGATTATAGATAAGGTGTTGCTCTACATTATATATTCACCTGATAATTAGTGGATCAGTAGATGATTGACAACGCCTCTAAATAGATTATGCTGAAGCATAGAGACATTGTCAGTAACCCACTGCTCCTCGACTATCAGAAAAGGGCGACGCCAATAAAATCGCAGTGCCGACCTAATTCAGTCAGTAAATACAGCTTACTATGGTGATATTTAAACATCCGAACATATATGGTGGTATATATTTGTGTTTATCTACACTATTGTACCCACCTGATGTATCCGGCTCTTCTTCAAATGATTGTCTTTTTAATAATTTCAAACCCTCGGAGTTCAACAGCCTTGGTAGTTCCCGGACATCGACCATCTTCTGAAGTCGCTTTGGCGTGCCATGTGAACGGTGGGAAGCATCGCTATTGGTTCTATTAGTCGCTGAGTTTGTTCCCATATTCCCACATGTGACACCAGCATCATCATCATTCCCACAGTCAACACCAGGAACCGGGTCATAATTATCAGATAGAGCTGCTTTCCTATTGGCTGTCTTTGCTTGGAATGTTTCGAATGTACAATCTGGATGGAAATATAATAATATAATAATTTGTATTATATAATTTACTATATAATATAGTTTTAGTGTGAACAGGCCTTCGGGTTACAGAAAATTAGGTTCCATTTGTTTATCTCGATTATTACTTTATATTTGTGAATTAATTAATTAAGACATGGACACGTCACACTGAACAAATCAAGAATAATGTTGACAACATTTGTTTCAAGAAAAATACACATTTCATAAAATCATTTTGTCAAAATATTAATCATTTTCAACTTGTTTACTTTCCAATTTCTTAACTACAGTACCTGTAACAAGTTTTGAAATTAATGGCGGGAAATATATTTTTTTTAAAAAAATTGTGAAAAATCGTAGCATTGAGGGCGCCATTTAGACTATAGCATTAATGGGCACCACTTCAACAAATCTACATATATTATGGATGAAGTTGTAATTCAAATGTTTATTCCATAATATGCATTGTTGTCAGTAAGTTGAGGTTTCATAACCATAGTATTGCAGTTTATAGCTAAGAACTTAAACTTATATTGAACAACATTCAATTGTACTTTGAACCATTTAAACACACGATTTCTCTGCATTTTCACTTGAAATCAAGTTTCAAGTTTAAAATTTATTTCCATAATCCATATAACAATATACAATCAATAAGAACTTTCGTTTCCAATGTTGACTCTGAGTAGGCCTATTCTCCTTCGTGAAGGTGTTTAACGTCTGCCATTCCGGCTTAGACGGTGCCTTGCCTTACTAATGCAAATACTTTTATAAGTGCGACGTAGCATTTCATATCGTATTTAAATCACAATATTTTTTAGCGACTGACATGATTACCGATTTATCATACATGACATTTCTCTCTCTCTATCCCATGAATCCCTAAAGAGGGGTGAGGAAGAAAATACTAACTGACAGCCGCATCATTGGACAAACTCTCTATCTCTCTCTATCCGTAGCCATGACCCTCCAATTTCCATCACCTCCAGCCCTCCTAAAATCTCTCTCCACACAGTCCTTCCATCTCAAACAAGGTCTCCACCTACCCCTTCTACCAACCTCCACATGTGACATCGCCATTTTCTGGAGTTGCCCTTCATGTATACGCTCTATATCCAACATACTCCTATCCACCCGCTTAACCCCAAAATATTCGTCATCTATATTCGCATATTTGGAGTCGCTGTTGTTAGTCCCTGACAGTGCATGCCACTGTCCCAAGCCCGTAATTAAGCGGATAACACATGTACCCCAAATCTTCCCTTTTAATTTCTTAGAAATATGTCTATCTAACAATTGAATGGTTATCAATAGAATGGTTTGTGAAATTGAAGTGAGTAGCTACTGGGAATCCATCGAAGTATCCCTAATATTTGTTGTGATTGTTCAACCTTCACCTAAAATGCAGTGGCGGATCCAGGATGTTTAGAAAGGGGGGGTGCCCTACACAATTTTGTAATGGAATTATTGGTGAATTGTGTAACGTCTATGCAAGACAGTGAAAAATAGGGGTGCGCGCCCCCTGCGCCCCCTGGATCCGCGCCTGTAAGGGGTTCCCGTTTCACACGTATATATAATATATATATGTTATATATATATATGGGGGGTTGCGTGTGTGTGCGAGAGTACCCCTTACCCCACAGTACAATATGTGTGGCAGTGTGTGTGTATATGTATATGTTGGCCTATAGTTGTACTTGTGACCTTTATCACAGATTCGTTTGAAGTCAATTGGTGACAAGTTCACACTGGCTCAGCTGGCAGTCAGACTTACCTGAATAGATCTCAGTTATCAATTATCGTATCAGCTGTATCTTACAATAAATATTATTTATCCATAAAAAATATTTATGTCAACACGCCATCATATACATCTATAATTTGGTCGTTAAATTGATAGTCGACGGTCTACGATAAGATCAATATGTTAATAACAAGAACACAAAAGCCGAGGCACTTGAGAGACGCCTTCCAGGTCTCCAATTATAGAGCTTTTAATTGCTACAAAAATACACATTATAGTCGTAAAGGCGCGATGTGCGTGTTGTAAAGCAATGCGAAGTTCAGCAATATAATACTCGTAGAAGTTTGTTTTATGTAATTATACTACATGCTAATAACTGCACGAACGGCGTTCATTGGAAGGAGTACACTACAATATTTAGGTTAGAAGGAATTTTATTAATTTACAACATGTAGGTAAGAGGTAAGATACATGGGTCGGTGCCACATTGTCTGGCAATTCTGCTAAAGATGTTTAATTAGGAATAAAATATAACAGCTCGTGTTCGTTAGGAGTCACCAAAGGTGCCTCGAATTAGTTCCGTTATTCCTGTACAATTGGCCAATAATGCATTTATTACCGATTATGATGGGTGTGTCAACACGGACCGTGGTCCAACTGGTGTGGGAATTATAAAAGTTGGCAATAAATCCATCCAGAACAATGACTAGCCCGGTCTTGTGTTGTAAAAACACACTAATATCTCGGCGACAGAATGAAGTGTCAGTTGACTAATGCATAATATATTTATATACATATATGTAAATACCACAGGGAATATAATCATTACTGTGATAAAAGTATACCCAATAAACTATATTAGTTTATAGCACATCATATAATGATAGGCTGCAGGTATGCTCATGGTGAACCCTATCATCGGATTGCAACATTGTAGTATGATTTTTAAATGTCATGTACATCACAAGAGGGCCAGCCTCGGCCGTTGTTAGGGATTCACCAGGTAGAGAGAGGGGGGGCTATATATACCATGCAATCACATGCTATAGGAAACATTATCAATGGGAGGGAGGTGGATAGGGTATATAACTTTAATAATAATAATAATAAATATTTATATAGCCCTTTTCCTGTTTAAGATCAGGCGGTCACTGTTCAAAGCACTTTATTTGAAGATATACTGATCCAATTGTTGAAAAATGGTGGAAGAAAAAAATAATACAACATTTCTGAAAACAAATAGTGTGAAAAATAATTGAGAAAAAATAGCCCAAACTTAGGAGGGGGGAGGTAGATATTTAAATAAAAAAATGAAAAGATTCCGTTGAAGAAGAAATTTCTGGAAAGATTGAACAAATTTACGAAATATGAAAAAAAACTTAGAAAATATTTATATTAAGAAAAATCTGAAACACATTTGATAAGATTTTTTTTTAAATCCAAAAATCATGATTTTTGTATACTTTTGATAGAAAAAGCATGAAAAAGTTATGAAATATTATTGGCAAAATGAAGACATTTTGAAAAATAAATAAGCGAAAGAGGAGACTTGGATTACCGACGTGGATGATAACCTAATTATTTCGATGAAATTACCGGGTTATATGTTTTTCTACAAGGGAAACAACTTGTCAGTAGGGAAGAGGCTGTATCCGCGAATTCGAAGGCGTAAAGGCTCTGAATATGGTTGGTTCAGCACGTGTATTCCAGATATTCCATTGGTTAGGGCAACGGGCTCGTGACTGTGAGGTCGCGGGTTCGAATCCCAGCGCTGGTGGCGGTTATGTTGGGGTATGTCCTTGGACAACGCACTTTATCTTGATTGCTTCACTTTACCCATATGTATAAATGATAACCTGTGAGATGTTACTATGTCATCTGCCTCTATCCTTATAGCTGTACAGGACCTACGTATGTGTGGGTAGGACGAGAACGCAAATGACCAAGGGTACACTGCAAAAAACAGGGTATTGAATTGAACACCGATTGTGTTAAATTTAACACCATTTGGGGGAGTATATTTGCTATCACTATTTGGTGCTAAACTAACACCGAGTTTGGTGTAATATTAAAGTAACATCACAGTTGGTGTTAATATTAAATTAACACCGAACTTGGGTGTTAATTTCAAATTAACACCAATCGTAACTATACCACTTTAGTCTTCAGTGTTACGTTACTGGGCAACACGAAACACTTTGAAACACTAATAAATAAGTTTCACTGTTGTGTTTTAGAGCAATGTAGCTAATTTTAACAGGTGTAATATCAGTATGTGTAACTATTACATCGATATTATAAAAAAAAGTACGAAAACTACATTTTACGAGAGATCGTTGGTCTCCGAAGATAAAATGAAATACAAATATAAGCCACGCCCTCTAAATTTATAACTTGTCTAAAATGCTTATTTAAAAAAGTGATATCTTGTATGCATATACATAATTACTAAGTAAAATTATGCTTATTATGGTATGGTATATTAAATATGCATTTGAAGATTTTACACCAAAGCTGGTGCCTATTATTTTCAATATAATGAGCCAACATCGATTGGTGTTAAAATACAAACTTTGACACCAGGATGGTAACACCAGATATTTAACACCACAGTTATTGCATTAACACCAATTTGTGTTAAATAAACACCAACTTTGACACCAGGATTGTAACACCAGATATTTAACACCATATTTTTGGCAGTGTATGTTTATTATATTATGGTATATTAAATACATTTTCAGATATTACACAAAAAGCATCGAGTCAACACTCCATGGTGTTAAATCAATACCAACTTTGACAACAGGATAGTAACACCAGACATTTGACACCACCGTTTTGTAGTAATAGTCATTGGTGTTAAATCAACACAAACTTTTACACCAGGGTGATTACACCATATGAAGTGTAATACTATCGAAGCGCTTTGCGGTCTGGTTCTGATGTAAGGCGCTATAATTATGAAGACTTAATTATTATTATTATTATTGGATTCGAAATCCCCGAAAGTGGAGTCAGACTAAAACACATTAAAACAGTACATATGTCCTTCTCTCTTTATATTCATACAAAATTGGAGCTTAATCTTGCAATCCAGTAATTCTCGAATGGGAGAAAATTCCAAGAGCACCGCCACTATATACAGTTACATAATGACCCGTTAACACAGACAATCAATTAATGGGCGATTCCACGCTAAAGCAGACAAGGTGGTGAAAAATAGAAAAAATGTTACGAAGTTAAAATTGCTCAATAATGAAAGAAAAATATACATATTTTTGATATTCCATGGAAAATGTTGAAAAAATTGGATAATACGTGTTCAAATTACTATTTTAGAAAAAAACATGATTTTTGGCTATTTGGGGGGAAAAAATGCCAAAATTGGTAAATTTCTGAAAAAAATGCTTAAATAACCAAATAAATGTAAATAAAACAAAGAAAGCAGTTTGTGTATGTTAATTTTATAGACTAGCCACCTCAAAAATGGAAATTTATATTTTGTGTTACTTTGATGGCCGTAAAGTAATTAGTCGTAATTTGGGATGTCACGTACGACATATTTTTTGTCCGTTCTTTCTCTCTCATCGTCAAAATCAACATAATTATTTTCTTATTTCAGATCCTCTGTTTAAGCTATACATAGCACCCACATTGCAAATACCCCCCCCAAAAAATACTAGCATGTTAATTATACCACGCTTTTAATTTCTGTCACGTACAACATAAATCATGTCGCACGTGACATTATGTGACATGTCACCTACGACATCAACACATTAACACTGTATATATGTGTGTGCTCAAGGTATTAATTTAGTCTTAGATTATCTTAGGTTGTAGTACAGTACGTACTCAAAGAACTGTACATACTGTACTTACATCATGTATGTATATTGTAAGTTTCTGTATTAAGTATGGATATTACAAAGTGCCAAAAATGTAATGAAGTAACCTACTGTTGTTCCCCATATACATAGTGTGCAAAAATATGAAAAATTGTCTAAGTGCTCCCAGCACAGATATTGGATTACCATGTAAATAATATCTATTTGAGAATTGCACATTTTTGGAATCGGTGGAAAATTTCTGACAGGGTCAAAGTTCAAACGGGAAAGTAGGTCCTATTTTGGGACTTTTTCTGCTTCGTCACTTTTGTACACACCTCATAGAATGTCAGATAATAAATGTAATGGTATACATTTTTTTGTAGGCATTACCTGTACTAAGAAATTACACTTAGTTAACATTCCCCATATCTGCGATAAGAACTTTTGCAATAGGGGGGTTCTAAAATTGAAAAAGCTATCAGAACGCATGTCACAAAATCCACTATTTAGGTATACATATGCAGCTTGGAAACTAAATAAGTTTACTCAAGATTGTTGATGTTTATGATTATTATTAAGATACGGGTCAGGAATACCTAATATACAGTGTAGCAAGTTTAAACATTGGAGCCTGGTCGTAGCGCAAAATATGGAGTCCTAGACGAGGCCGAGAAACAGTTGCGCAATAAATACAATTTAGTGAAAAGTGTCGAAAGTTGCAACTTTTGAGGGCCTATAACTCCAGAACGCCTTAGAAATGGGTAAGTATAAAAAATTCACAGGAATTTCAATATTATCAATGTTGGTCAGAAACCTTGTCCGAAATCATGTCCCGTACGACATGGCACTAAATTGCTAATATTTTCCATATGTAGGGATAACCCTTTTTTTTACATGGTCAGCATACCTAGGTTACAACCTCTTCATATAGTGTAAAAAATATTGAACAGTTTGCGAGAATTATGCAAAAATTGTGTCTGAAATGTCACGTACGGCGTTATGGAATCACCCTGTGGTGATCCTTGACTTCAAAGCAATTGATAAAGTAGCCCACCAACGCCTTCTAAAAAATAGCATATTATGGAATGTGTGACAAGACCAATGCTTGGATAAGAACATGGCTTACTATTACCGAAGTCAGAAAGTAGTAATTGATCAATGTAAAAGAATCACAGTCCGTGTATGTTGACTCCGGTGTACTTCAAGGCATCGTTCTGGGACCCCTAATGTTCTTACTGTTTATAAATGACATTGGTGATATATCTTCCACCATAAAATTATTTGCTGAGCATGATTGTTTGCTATTCCGTACATTCAAGACCAATATCGATACTGCAATTACTCAAACTGACTTAGATCGTTTCAATGATTGGTCCAAGACGTGGCAAATGTCATTTAACACAAGGAAATGCTACAGTATGAAAAATCACAGGAAAATGGACACAATAACTCACAATTACAACATCCATGGAGGAGAGATCCTTAACCAAGTCTCCAACGCTAAATACTTACCCTTTAATCTTACTTATTGTATACTTAATAACGCGCTTATTAATCGTAGTCAAAATAATTAGCCCAGGGCTTCCTGGTAGTATCACATGACGTCACCCTGCACTTGCGCCCTCTATCGACAAAAACTAACCCCATATATTCAATTCTTAATTTGCTACTGTTCTTGTAGTAGTGTTTATTACAATCCTAGTAAATTTAGGGAATTCACATCATAGACATATACTTACCTTAGCTTACATCCTAAATGCCACTCTCCATCTACACCCCATTGAACTGA
>JAODAI010258948.1:0-10196 GCA_027575025.1 Scotoplanes globosa | reverse complement strand
AAAATGCTCCCAAGTTTCTTATCCTGTCTGAGACTTTAATATGATGTCCACCAACAGAAATAATAGGAATTTGAATAGTTGTTTTAGTAAACTTGGAACTAGTATACACCATAGACTTGTTCCTGGTCCAGGTGACTCTATTCTGGTGTTGACAGATTGACACGTATAGGCCTACCGACGACGCGATGTAGTTTTATTCAAATTTTATGGCAATTTAATAATGATGCCAGGTTTACAATTGCAAACACCATGGCACCTCTCTAAAACAACCCCCGCAATCAGGCAGTATACTAATAAAATGGGTTTACGGTAAAGGTTATGTTGACATATGCCCTTGAGATTGGGTTTATACGGGTGGGTAGGATGGTATATCAACCATCGCGTTCGAATAATTGTCATTCGGGCTGTCGGCTGCCACACGTCCGAACCTCCAGATAGATCTCAGAAGAAGTTCGTTTCGTAGATTACAAGAAGATAATATCAAACAATTTGTCACATTGCTGTTAGCCTATTTTTGTCGAATTTGGAGAGCCTAAGTATTGGGCGTGCCCATTTTCGAACTCAAAATGGGAGTTCGGCTGATTGTTGCGGTACTTTTGTCCGCGATCGCATTGGGTGCGTTTTCTGCGCCCCTGGCCAACCCCCTGGAGGAAGCCCTGGAGGAACGAGATGACATCGTTGCCAATCCTGCAGAAATCAGAGAAGCCGAAAAGGAAGAAGCCTTTATCGAGAAGGTGAGCTCAATCTCCTAGAGTGTAAAAAGTGATATATAATTATAAATATAATAATAAATAAATTCGCTCCATAAAGCACATTGAGACCGAGCAAAGTTTTGGAATCCATGCACATGAGTTTGAGAGATCGGGTCGCGTAATAGTATTTCCAGGCTACACTAGGGTAAGTAATTTGCGCAAAATGGACTAGATTAATATTTTTTCTAAAAATATTCATTGATTAGAAAACAGGGTTATGGTTAAGTAAGAAAGGATCAGCTAAGATATGTACAGTCCTCATAATATAATCCTGAACCTCCACCACCCATAGATACCCCAAACCCGTCCACAGTCACAAAAATACATATAAAAACAAACATTGTTAAAGGTATTGACATTGTCTACACGAACCAACGATTCCAAGCCATTCCACTCATCGACAGCTCTCTGTGAGAAGGAAAACTTCATAACATATAACCTGGAATACTGATACTCTTTTATGTAATTTAGGATTTTTAACTCTTGTACCAGAATAATCGGACAGCGTATGGAAATCATCGAACTTCAACTTATCAAAACCATTAACAACTTTAAATACCTGAATATGATCACCACGAACACGACGAGGTCCCACATTTGCAAGCCTTAGATTAGTAAATCGTTGTTCGTATACAATAGAGCACTAGGGGAACCAACTATAATTTAGTAACCCTTCTTTGGCTACGAGTTTATATCAATTTTGATCGTCTTTCGGGGAATCGACATCAGTCTTTCATATAATCCGCCTTCAACATATTGAAAATGTAACGGAAAGAACACCAAATATACTACGGTTTTCACATGTTTTTATTTCAATTTAGTAAAGCAAAAAGGGTGATGTTCAACTTCATGAGACGGAGAACGGGGAGGAATAGTAAGGGATTTCGTTAGGGGGGAGGGACACGTAATGGGCTGTTCTAACTCAGGTGGAGAAGAAATTATAGGTGAAAGGGAGTATGGCATTGGGTTTTTCTAGTGTAGATTTGGAGAAGGCCTATGATACGGTACCTGGGGAATTAGTTATATCTACGCATGTAAGGAGGATGGGTGTACCTGAATCATAAGTTAGGATGGTGGAAGCTTTTATGAAGGTACAAGGGATAGGGTTGTGGTTGGTTCGGGGATGTCAGAAGAGTTTGGGTTAATTTTGGGCTTAGGCAGGGTAGTGCCCTCAGTCCACTTCTTTTCATTATGGTAATGTAAGTGATGAAAGTCAGTACAAAGAATGTACTGGAACAACTGTTACTATGCTGACGACCTAGCAATAGTTATGGATAGTAAGCAGGAGTTGCAGGAGGCGGTTGTAGAATGGAAGGGCTTATTTGAGAGGTATGGATTGCGTATGAGCCTGGATAAGAGAGAGGTCTTATCAGTGGGTATGAAACGACATGAGGTTGATATAACCATTGCAGGTAAATGTATTAAACAGAGGGATAATTTTGCGTATCTGAGGGAAATTATTTCTGGGGATGAGCGGTCTAATGGGGAGGTGCGTAAAAGGATCCACTCGGGGGCTCTGGCATGGATAAATGGTTATGTCAGATATACATATTTCTAGCAAATTAAAAGGGAAGGTATTGGGTACATTTTTGTCCCAGCATGTATTTTGGTGTTTATTTTAATATGGGTACCAATGTGTTTATTATTATATTAAAATACCACCAGTTTATATGAGTACTGTAATAGGCTATATGTATTATGAAAATAAAATAAGTATTTACACACATAAGGTCATATTATGTCAATGGCAGGATCATTAAGGTAGAAATTATACAAAAAATCCACTTGTAGCGGTATACCAAAATATTACAGTTTAATCTTTTTCCAGCACGTATAAAGTCATATTTTGTACTTTCACATCGGGTTTGTTGTTATCTTCAGACACGTTTATAACAAAGACAAAAACATGTAATTTGTTTTGCACTTGCATAATATGATATAATATAAATATAACTGCAATTTCAGATAATTGATAATCTTACATTAGTGTATTAATGTGGTTGTGTTCCAGGAAGTAACATTTTATCTTAGTGGCAATGTGTAAAGTGAATGTTGTAAGGTTTATTAAGAGGCATCAATGTTATTATTTTTACAAAATACTCTAATAATGACCGATATTGACTGTTCCGCGTGTAACATGAACACCAAAATTGTTGGTGTTTATGTTACTTGTGGAACCTGGATTTGTATGTTCTTCGTCTAAATTGTGCCAATATTATAGTTGTATAGATGTTTTTATATAAATAGTAATGATATGTTAATATAGTTGTATTGGGTGTATTAATTAATTCTTCTAAAAATTGTCAATGTCAATTGACAAAAATATGTCAAAAATATGTCACACTGTAACATAACGCCGCCGTGTTATCAAATGACCAAAACAAACCATGCATGATATAAACTCTAAAATGTACTCATATACTTTTTATATACAGTCTAACATCATCATTGATTAACATGGTAGAATATGAAGTTGATATCATTAACCAAAGTATGATAACTCCATATATTGTACTGTAACAATTCATTACACTGTAACATTTTAACACCAAGCTCAAAAAAGCTTTGTACGGCAACATAAGACAACTGTTGTCACTAATCATTATTATTTTTGTCATGTTTTACCGAAAACATTATCCTAGATGCAATTGGCATTCATAAAATGTGTATCGGTATCTCCCGACGAAGTGTGAAAATATCACACTGTAACCGAACACCATTAACACTATTAACACCAAGGCAACGTGAAATTACATAATATGCAAGATTTTTGGTACAATTTCAATTTCACCATAATAAATGGTCATAATTTAAAAAAAAATGGCTGTTCATAAACAAACATGGATTTTAATAGTTTTCATCGCACTCATTTGATGTAGTTTGGTTCAGAACATTGATAAAATAATGTCACACTGTAACGGTACATCAAATGTTACAGTGTGACATAAAAATTGAGTTATCGATAACAACACGATTTGCTCAAATGAAAACAAATTTCATACATGGTATTCATTATTGATGCTTCTTTGACTATATATTAAATATAAATTGACTTGAATTTATTTTATAATAAAGTTTATAGTGTGCAATGTACCATACTACTGTTTTATGTCACACAATTTCATGTAAATAGTGATTTTAAACAAGTAATTTTTCAGGATAATAGGGGCTAAAAAAAATCTCCAACTAGTTCAAATTATTCTCCTTGACAATTCAAGAAAATTGACTATTTTTGTTAATCTAACAATCAAACTAACGACACAATTTTGTACTAAAGTTACAATAAGTTGTACTTGGTATATACCTACATTAAATTAATCAGTCATTCTCGTTTGATGTGCAGCGTATGGGATTGGAGCATGGTCAACAATCCAGTGATCCTCGACTAGGAAAAAATTCCGAGGACGGCGCTATTAAACCGGAAGGTTAGATATGAGCCGTTAAACACAACCAACAACAAAAACAATAATGTTAAGGTCTATCTTCAAAGTTACGAACTTTTATTCTTCGTAAGTCCCATTTACGAATGTACGTAACTTTGGTGAAATAGGACCCTGGTCATCTTTTCAAATTTCGCTGCGCTGGGTCTCAACGATGCTGAAGCTCAACCTAAAATTATATTTCTAAAATTCAGCAGGTTTTGAGTTACTCTTGGCAGAAAATACTGTAGATGTGTACATGGTATGTAGCACCATCCCAGTGGGAATCCTGCCAGCAGTTCTGCCGGTGGTCAATCGCCACGTAGGTCCCGCGTGGCCACCACCTAACCGCCGCTCATAAAAAGTATATACAATTATTTACAATCGACAATCTAATACTTAGAAGCACTAACGAAGTATTGCTTCTTAAAGTATACACTACGTCTATATCATGCATGCGCGTAGCCAGGTCTTTCAAAGGGGCTTAGATGCAAAATGGTACTATCGTTTATATCTGTGTGACTATATTTTTCGAAGTTGAAAAGCCTTTTCGTTTAAAATAGAAATTGGATAAGACGATATGGTCGGGTGAGGGTCGCTCCTACTTTATTTTTTTGTCTTCTCAGTGTTAGCTAAAAAATATCAATAATAATAATAACTTTTGACGTTCTTATGAAAGTGCTAATTATATTTATAAAAAATATTTAGAAAATATGTATAAGATTACAAGATATGATTTTCTTAAATTAGGTGTTTTAGAAATCCTTTGTATTTGAGGGGCGTGTAGCTTATATTTTGCTTTCATTTAATCTTATGGGACTAACAATAATCACATAAATGTAGTTTTGGTTAACATTCTTTTTAATTTTGATGTATTTGATATAATTTTAACTCACATTTTTGCAATTCTCAATAGGTCTAATAAAATAATTTGGATGTTCACATCCCGAAATTTGTCCCACGGGTCTTTTTGGCGGCCATCAAAAGAGGGAAGCTTGGAGGGCAGTAGAACGGGCAAGTGGTGATATGGAAGATAACATTTATAATAATAATAATCAGCCTGGAGGACTTATTTAATTTTACGACGCTAAGCGACCACCGAAGTGGGAGAAGCAAAGACTCTTAAATTACAACTTTACGTCGGGTGGAGGGATGTTCCGAAAGTAGAAATATGGAAAGTGGAGGGTCTCTATGATGTTACAAATGATAGGATTTTGGTTGGCTCTGTGATGTCAGAATAGTTTGGGATAAATATTGGGCTCAGGGAGGGTAGTGCCTTATGTGCTCTACTTTTGAGTATGGTAATGGGAGTGATTAACAGGAAAGTCAGTATTAAGAACATCCTCCAAAATATTGTATACGCCGACGATCTGGCAGTAGTTATGGAATGTAAACAGGATCTGCATGATATTTGGTAGAGTGGAATCGTTTATTGTGGAAACATGGGCTACGCAAGAGCCTGGATAAACGTTATGTTCTGTAAGTGGGCTCGCAGCCCAGGATGTATGGATAATCCTATCAGGCAAGGGTATTATATAGTTCTGCTTATCTGTGGGGAACGATTTTTGGTGATGGCCGGTCTGATGTGGGAGGTATGCAAAAGTATTCAACTAGGGGCTTTAGCCTAGATAAACGTGGAGAGCTCATGTCTGCTAGACACATTTCAAAGAATTTAAAGGGAAAATATGGTGTACATGTGTCATCCAAACAAGTATACGGACTTGGTACCTTGGCTTTGTCTGTCGTTCAGGAACAGTGCCTTCAAGTTTGCGAAAATAACTGGATGAAAAGGCTTTCATGGATTACCCAGGTGGAAAGGAGAAGGTTAGATGATATGAAGAAGGATATTTGTTGACTAGGAGTCTCACAACGAGGGTGGTAAGGGGACGCGGGTGAGGTGGGCCAAGTATGTGGAGTGTGTGGATGCGGGGTGACTGCCGAAAATAGCGATGTCGCAGATGGAGGTTGGTAGTAGGTGTATGCCTCGTTTGATGTGGAATGAAAGCGTTGGGAGGGATCTTAGGAGGTCTAGCGTGGATGGTGATTGGAGGGCCAGTGCAATGAATAGTGGGAGGTGGAGAGATTTGGTAAACAATGCGGCAGGCAGTTGGTACATTCTTCATCACCCCTTGCTAGGTATCCAGGAGGTAGAGATAATATTGTAGGTGATATTGTTGGTACTGGTAATACGTCTACGTAAGTTAATATTGAAACTTATACGTTTAAAGACTAATACAATTACGCATTGAAGTACGTTGGGTAGTCAAATCACGCTTGTGAGCGTACATATGTAATCATAAAGGAATATGATAAATAGCCACAACAGTGCTGCACTAGCTGATCTGTGTGCGGTTTTAGGTCACTCGCTCTCCTAGATGTGATACCAAACAAGTCTAATCATATAGGCCTATCTGCTTCTTGATTAAAAGTCAACTAATGTCAGTATAATTATGGTCCACAAACTAGTATGTTGGAACTGGATAACATATAGCATTTGGGGATGCGCTGGAGAGGATGATAGATCAGGTGGAAGAGGGAATCTTGTTTTGTATTACTGGAGATTGCAATGCTCATGTCGGAGTTAGGGGGATTTATGGAGAGGAGTGTGTAGGATATTTTGGACGGGATACGAGGAATAGGAAGGACCGATAGTTGGTTAAGTTATGTCTTCACAATGGCATGGTTTTTATTGGTCGCTTACAGAAGCGGTGTGCCGCTAGGGAATTGGGCCAAACAGTGATTAAATGGTCGCTATGCAATGGACAGGTGGCAGAAGAGAATAGAGCTAAAAGTGGCTCGTAACTTATATGACCTACATGAGCGGATAGAGAGTCTAGATAAGTTATCTTTGTGGGTGTGACAGATAAACTATGCCGAAGGGCAATATGTAAGCGGTGGATCGTGGAAGAAAAGTTAGAAGTGGTTGACGAAGGAGGTAGAATGGTCAGTTGCATGAGGAGAAGTGCGGGGTTTGGAACCAGTTAGAAATAAAAGTGGAATGCTAGGCGTGCAGCAAAAGGGGAAAGGAGTGATATGGAAGATAGTATGGAAGATAGTATTTATGAAAGGATAGTATTTATGATAGTATTTATGAAAGGAGTGATATGGAAGATAGTATTTATGAACAGCTGCATGATGATGGAGGAAGGAAACTTATTTTAAAATGGTGACGGACATGATGGATATGTGTTAAGGGAGGCAAGTGCTCAAGGACCAGTATGGGAGGCTGGTTACTGGAAGGAAGACGTAGTTAAGTTATGGGAAACTAACTTCAGGGATATCTATAATCAGTAATACGGTGTGGACCTGGATCTACCTAGTTCGATAATGGATACTATTGAGGAGGAGGTGATTTCAGATTTAGAAGTGCATGGACTGTGCGCTGAGAAGGATGAAGAGGGATAGGACTGCGAGCTTAGATGAAACGTGAGTGAAAATATCGGTTACTACAGGGGAGGTGGGTGTGAAGTGGCCATGGAGATTGCTGAACGTGCATTTGAAATAGGGAATTATTCGTAGTGACTGGCAGACTGTACCAATTGTGCCTAATTTGAAGTAAAAGAGGGATATTTATGATCCGCGGGAAAGTAGCTGGGTATCAAAATATTGGGGCAGCGTTTTAAGTTGATGGAACGGATATTTGGTAGCAGAATTCGGGCAGGCGTTGAGATGGAGATTGGGTTGGAATAAACAGCAGGGTGTTTCATACGGGTAAAGGGTCAAGTGATAGGCTTTTCTCACTTAAACAGTTGGTGGAAAAGAGGTTGGAAGTCGAACAGAGTATGGCGTTGAATTTTATGGATTTGGGGAAGGTTTGTGATATTACTGTATATCATTAGCTATGTTTAGGTTTAGGTGGATGAATATTCCGAAAGGAGAAATCTGGATGGAGGAGGGTCTCTGTGATGGTACAAATGGTAGGATTTTGGTTGGCTCTGTGATGGCAGAATAGTTTGCGATATATACTGGGCTCAGAGACGGTAGTGCATTATGTCTTCTACTTTTGATTATGGTAATGGACGTGATTAGAAGGAAAGTCAATACTAAGAACGTCCTCCAAAATATTTGATACGCCGACGATCTGGCAGTAGTTATGGAATGTAAACAGGAGCTCCATGATATTTGGTAGAGTGGAAGAATTTATTTGAGAAAAATGGGTTACGCATGAGCATGGATATACATTATGTTTTATCAGTGAGCTCGTAGCCCAGGAGGTATGGATAACCATATCGGACAAGTGTATTACATAGAGGGTTAGTTATTTTTATCAGGGAGGAACGATTTTGGTGATGGTGTTTGAATTTATGCCGAGAATTGACATATCGGAATCATGTCATTGCTATCTCTGAAGAAAGTTTGTGTAAGTTTCCCGGGGAACCAATTATGCGATATTTCGAGCCAAAGAAGGTTTATGAGTAGACTAGTTCAGTATAATTCCGGAATTTTATAGGGGTTCGCCCCCCTTGGAATTTGTTTAAGTAATTTAGCATATTATATAGAGCCTATATGCTAACATTTTTTTCAATATTACAGAAAAATGTGCTCCAGGGGGTCTCCCTCCCAACCCCTTGGCTACGCGCCTGAGTATATATAAGGGAGGAGACTGGGATGACTAGGCGTTTCACAGAGAGGTTGATTAGGGGGTGTATTAGATGGGCTGGGTATATGGTACGGATGGGCGAAGGGCGGCTCCCCAATATGGCGATGTCGCAAATGGAAGCTGGTAGAATTGGGGCAGGCCGTGTGTGAGATGGAAGGACTGTGTTGAGAGGGATTTTAGGCGCGCTGTGATGGAGATTGTATGTCCATGGCTATTTGGATAGAGGGAGATGGAGAGCGTTGATCAATGATGCGGCTGTTAGTTAGAGTATTGTTCCTCACTCCTTCTCATGGATTCACGAGGTAAAGAGAGAGAGCGCTCAACCTTTGTCTCATAGGAGTATAGGATTTACCCTTCAGGTAGCTATATACACCACCATTCATGGGCAAATATTTTGATACCCAAGTACTTCGAAGAAAGGGCCACACAAATATTGATTTTTATTTTAGATACCAGGTGGAGACGATGTGGTGCTATTGATATGTGGATTTAAAAGTACATACATTGGAATATATGTAGAGTGAAAATCAGGGTGATTGGTCACGGTACACTATCTTAATGTCATGAAATGCCCCCTTCATGTGCGAACTGCACCTTGTAAGGCTAGTTGTAAACATGTTAGATGATTCATGTTTGAGGTATGATGAAATGATGAGGTAATCGTATTGAAAACAAGATGTACCTGAATGACATAGAGCCCAAAGACAACAGTCAGAGGGCGAATTACACCACTCAGCAATTGAAGCCTGGCAATGGATTTTAAGAAAAGGACTCCTCCCAGGGACCGGACAAAACAAACATAAAAAGGAATGACCATCCGGGAAACTTCCCCTGCTCTTTGCGAAAAGATTGCCAGACTAGAATAACGAGACGGGTATTCCTACCCCGGGACCGTCCTTTAACGTCCCCATCCGATAGACGAAAAATAAATAAAAAATCATCATGTAGCCAAAAAATCATGATGTAGCCAAGAAGATTATATGATGTCGAAAAAAATGCTGGAAAAAAGATGAAGTCAAGTAGATTACATGATGTAGGAAGAAGAACATGTAAAAAGATTAGCATAATTTAGGTCAGCATCTAGTTCAGGTGTAACTGTGTGAAGTGGTCAATATTACAATGTACAAATGATCCAGCAAGCCCCTGGCCCAAATCAGCGGAGGCTGATCGATGATGCTATCGGAGGTACGAGTAGACGATCGTTGATTCACGCGAACAGCCAGAGATCACGGCAATGTTGATTGAAGACCTCTGAAATGTTGAATCTTGAGCTGATTGACGAACTTGAGTCTTGAGTTGATTGTAGGTCCACATGCCCATCTTGAGATCCCGGCTACCTAGACGTTACAAAATCAGAACCTTGGGCAGAGTACTGTCAGGAACGGGATATATCCCGAAGCTGACACATTAAAAAGTCCCTGTTGA
>JAODAI010258837.1:0-10197 GCA_027575025.1 Scotoplanes globosa | reverse complement strand
ATGTAACTGTTAACTATGCACCAAACCAAATATGTTCAAAATTACAATGGGAAATTGCACACAAAGTTTGACTAAATTTGTTTCGGTGCATAGTTGACCAAGACTTAGTCAAATTTAACCAATGTGTTTTGACACTGTACTCCCTGTGGGTAATACCAGAACGGTAGACTGGTAAACGAACTGTCAAACACAATGGACGCACAGCTCCAATTTTAATTTGCGAATAATAGTTTAACAAGATCAAAACTTTCAGTAAATGTATATGATTAAATTATAAATAGTTAAAAGATGCGAGGATATGAATGAATGCAAATCATACCTATAATTTAGCACATGCTATGCGCAACTGTTCAGTATAACTGGATTCCGTGCCGCGGGTGCCGATGTGTGGATGTATGTAGTGGACAGTTTATAGGTTTCCTATTCCTGCACACTATTTTTTGCACATGTCACTGATAATTATGTGCAGTTGCCAGCAATATATTACAATAATACAGTAGTGTATAGTGACCACGGATGTTGGTGACAATAGTAAATACTTAACAAACCCATTTCAATAATCCGTGTTCAAACGCAATTTATTACACAGGACAGGAAAAAAGTGGAACACATGTTTGTAATTTCGAATTATGTATGAAGTAGAGGGCAGTAAACTGGATTGTCGAATTTAAATATCCAATACCTTATACATAACCCATGACAGACAGCAAGTCGAAATGGTTTACATAGGAACACAATATATGACGTATATGTGCCTACGTAGATATTTATGGGAACCTACCCATACCATCATGTAATGGTAGTGGCACATACAACGCGTGATGTTCAACTGTGACTATATACTGTTATAGTTATAGCTAATCGATAAAGACATAACATAGTTGTATACACAACTATATCATGATAATGATAGTAGTAATAGTATGTTCAACATATGTTTCTTAACAATTACCCTTTTTCTCACAGGTCTACAATCACAAGCAACATCCGATGTTACACCACCGTAAGTTTTTCGTTATGTTGTGCAATTATTAAATTGTTGAAATCGGATACCATTTGAATCGCTGACAAGGGGTTTGGGCGAAAATAATAATTGGCATACGCATCATCCACGTCCATCTATATAAAGCCAATACCCTCCAACCTCCACCCCAGCTTCCCTAAAACAAGTTTTGCGGTTAGCGTATCGACAATACCGACTTTATTGGCATGAGATGGATAAGTAGAGGGTCCAAAATAAATATATCATGTTTTGTATCCATCACAGGGGCGTGTGTATTGCGGAAATGACGTTCAGGTTATCGTGTTTCTATTGAATTTGCTACGACCAATACAGCAATCTAACTGGAAATATAATCCCATGCAAATACTCATTTTAAAGCCTATTTTATACGATTACGATACTTGAAATAAGCGACATGTTAACTTATATGTTTGTGATCAACTTCGTTTACTTCAGTGTAATCTAAACTTCCAAACATCCACACCTCATACATAACTACGTTTTATTATGCAAAAGAGTAAAAATCAACTAATATAATGGCACTAAATGCTAGTTTTGTCGTTTTATTTATTGGGAGATATGACCATATTAACAGCCAACCGAATCTGAATCTTCAATTTTGAATTTACTAGCAAAGCTGTTCGTATCATGTGCATTTATATACAATATACTTTGTTGGGCTATGTTGTGGTGTAGTATTAAGCGATATGTTATTGTGACACTGCGACCGAGGTTCAATCCGCATATGGACCTGCGAATGGGTTGATCATGTATATAGCTAGATGTTTCACACCGGTTGTCCACTCTATCCCCGTATCATATTGCCACATGACATTCAGGAAGAGTAGCCAATGGCTAACGAAACTACCGTTCCATGGAATGTTGAACAAAAATGTGAATTAGATTATTATGTGACATTCGTATGAAGTACATATTTATATTCAGATAAGTAAAAGGTGGCTCGAATGGATCAGTTGAGCAGTGCATACCATGCGTGTCAAGACATACAGACAGTTACCTCCTAATATGGCGCTAGCACGCTTCCAGAGAAAATTGTTCCATGTAGCTGAGCTTCTCACTGGCATAATAATTTCCACACTTTGATAACTTCACCATGTCACTCTATAAGTTTATCTCGGGCACATGGGATTACCCGGCTTAATTCGGCGGTATCCAGTGGAATAATGTATATTTATGACACCAGCATACAACAAAAACTGCATAATTGTCGGATATTTCGAAGTTATAGTTAGAAAACTCATGCAATTTAGTATGATTTCATTATTATGTTTGGTATTAATTTCGGACTATTTGTCATTTTTTTTAAAGGATAAAAGAAAAATCGTTGAATCTTTCGCAAAGTCGAAAAAATATTTGTTTTGGTATCTTGTTTCTAGGCAATATTGATAATTTCCAACACAAATCAGAGGCATTCGATATTAAATATGCCAGTAGTTACCGTTGTGGTACTCACATTGACATTGCATTGTAGATATTATCATTTTAGGATGTGTATCCAATTCGTCTGGCAGTAAATTACAACCGACTAGTCAGCCAAGATCATATGTAATATAGCTCAATGCTGAAATTATGCAGTCGAAAAATAACGTTTTTACCATTCTTCACTTTGCCAAGGGCTGATATTGTAATGCAATTGCAATGGTTATGTAGCCGTTGATAAGCCAAATATGAAATATTACTATGGAGTATACGATGATCTCCATATAAGTAGTGTCGTATGTAAATAATGGATTGGAGTTACGACAATATCACATCACCCAGTCTGTAATTGTGGATAAATCTTTATAAATAATGTGTAATACACATTTTTTTAATTTTAGTTTCATTTACCTTAATTTACCTTGATCCGCATCTGTAACAGGTACAACACATATAACTAGTAGGCTAATAATGGAATACATTGGACACAGTTCCACAAGTAAAGACAGGAAAACTTAATCAAACACTTTCCTATTTAGTATACCACTATCATACCCAAGACCCGCGATAGTGTCGCTACGCCATATTTATACACCATATGTTTAGTACACGTCTTCAACTTGCATTTGCACATACCGCACCCCAATTGTAGCTATTCGCTAAAGCAAAACCTCTCTAAATAGTATATTTAATAGACAACTCGCTTTCAATAATTAACTCGCCGTATACTTATGATGCATTTGTGGTAAAATATATTCCACGAATAGATGTTTACACAATATCAATACAGCGTCAATTTTGAAATAACCTTTATATGGGTATATACCAGTGTCTTAACTATAATAGTAAAATATAATTTCCTTATAACAAACATAATAACTAGGCTTTGTTTTACTTTCAGAATCCAAAGGCCCACCATACAAGGTAATTGTGTAAATGTCAACATTTTGTTTTGAAAATATACCACTTTTAAAATATTTCATAACATGACATCTCTTAATTAAGGTAGTATAATAATATCAATCAAAAGTAATACAACAGTATGACAGGTCACATTACTATTTTACAATATTGTATTTGTAAATCCATACCATTCAGTGAACGATGAACCGGAAGCCATGAATATGTCAAGACCAATGGATCAAGTGTCAGGCATTAATGTTAATAGTGTGACGCTCGTTTCAAAACTGGAACTCGGTGGTTTAATGCAGTACTGGACAGCCACATCGAATTTAGAATCCATGATTGACATAACGTTCATTGCTAAATCTGTTTCAGGTATGTATATAGATTAAAGGTATTTTTATGCTTACATTTTCAAGACTCACTCAAATTTGTTGAATGCCGCATTTAGAGTGTTTATATTTAGACATGTGAATTGAAATACAAAATGTGCTATATTATTTTTTTCAAAAGTGGACGTTATTGGGCTGTTTTCTATGCAGTGTAGATTATTATATAATGTTGTGATATTGTTGATATAGGATGAAATTATGTCAGTGTAATGACATCCGTTCGGTACTATGTATTAAATATCACTGTGTATCAAATATATAGTTATGTGTTTAACTCGTTAAATGTACATAATTAAGGATGTATTCAAGGAGGGCATTTGGAGTTCACCACACCATAAGCCCAACATTTATTTTATTTAATCGATAATGACAAAGTAGTGTTCCAATTTTAATTTAAGTTCCTGTCAATAATATGTTTTTCAAAGGAAGTATGTATCACAAATTGATCAAGGATCTCTTAATACAAATAGATGATATTTATATACTGCTTTTATTTGACATATCTATCGACATTAAACCTCGGCATCGCATAGGCCCCCTAATCGCCTAATCGTTAATGTATAAGTTTAGGAAATCTCATTAATATATCTGTCGAAAATGTGCACAACATCAAAATAGTGTCATTCGTTACATGTTTGTTATTTAAATTTGGCAAACACTACACTGGAACGTTCTCCGGAACGAGTTGACATCGTCACTGAAATCGGTGTTTTATATTAGTTAGACCTATACGCGCACGTACTGTACTCAACGAGGTCCTTAATATGCATGACATCGGTCACCGTGACGCTCCTGTATATATAATTGGTCCATATATGGCTCACCATTCTTTATTCCTCCCACAGTCTCTATTCGATCCCACATATACAAACTAAAAAATAAATAAACTTCAGTTGTCACCTAACATCAACTCCTTTATACGTAACTTGAAAACTCAACTGTCCAGAAATACTTTCTACCACAAAGTATTCCTTCTGTGGCTGAGTTTCCCTAAGCGAGTTGTGGTTCTCCATACTGCTACACCAATTAATGAATAGATAATTCATAACACTTATTTGACACAAAATGTATCGACACCCCACGTCAAATAAATTGAAATCCTAGCTACGCCCCTTGTTGTTATACATATCGCTAGAATATTTTATGTCAATACAGACAGACACAAAATATAACATCGTAAAAATACATACTAATCTGCAATAAGCCAATATACCAGTCCACATGTACTCGTCAGAAACATAAATTGTGAAAGGGACGTTTCGATGGTGTAACATTTGTTTGTATAATTCATCACCTTCCCAAGTAAACTAGCTACGTGTGTTACTTGTTATAGTATAACTACCTCCTAAATCCACAACAAGGGGCGGTGAATAATATGACTACACTATAATAACTGCCGCGTAATTGGCCAAAGCTATCCACCCCTTCATATCAATGGCTCTGACCCTCCAATCGCTACCCTCACGAGCACTCCTAAGATCCCTATCTACACATTATTTGCAATCGATCTATGCCTCACGCTACAACTTCTACCCAATTGCATATACGACATCGTACAGGAAATTGGGGAGTCGCCCTCCATCCATACGTTCGACGTGATCAGACCCTTTATATTTATATATGCTAGATCCTCTAATTATATATTTTTGAGAGCCTCCCAATCAGACCGCGCATCTCAATAAATCATGCCAGCAAGTTCAAGTTAAAATTAAAGTTTATTATTTTCCACGTTTATATGACATAGCAGTATAATCATTATAGTGTAACAATAATGTAGAAGGAAGTCTGAGTTAAGCAAAAGCTTGAACAAAGCAGCCCCCTTTACCAGAAACACGATACATGTATAATATACATAAAGAAATATCGGTATCCTACCCACCCCTTGTAACACTAAGAAACATTAATATGCAATTAAACATGGTCATTATTATAAATATTGTGAATTACTGTGTGAAAACGGCAAAATGCGGCACCGATGCGGCAGAATGGGACCGTCCTAGAAATATTTACAAAAAGTCGATGATCACTGGATTTATAACCATGCACCAATTTCGTATGCTGAAGGTCAAATTATTTTGAATTTTTACTGTATTTGGAGTGACTCAACTATAGTAATATAAAACATAAAAGGACGCCAAGCATAACTAACACGTCAAAAAATACCACCCAATAAATAATCGGGAAATTCTGAAAAAAAAACACTCACCCCACCCCCGCCGCTCCCTAAAAATAACTATTCCCTGATTAATATGTTTGCCTATTATGATTATATCCAACTCCTGTCGTTGTTGTCCCACTGACTAAACATAAAATAGTTATGCATATCATACGTGGAAATGTGTGCCCTAAAGGTAGATTATATACCGACACCCCACTCCCTAAACTGTTTATAAACAAGCGAACGTGGAAGTAAATAGGAAGATATTGCAAACATTGGGTCCAGGGTGGATCCATCATTTTATAAAAAGAAAAAGCAGGAGTTGCGAAGCAGGTCGGAGGTTAGACTCGAAGCAGTATGTGGAAGAGTCCGACTATGACGTTTCACAACATGGTACATATCTCTAGCTTACCACCTTGTTGGTATAGTTTGGAGGACCTCTCCATATTTTTTGGGAAAAACGAATTGCCTATGTGAGTTTTTTTCTGGCATCTATTGATACAAATTATGCTTTAATGTTTAACTGGAAATATACATATTTTATATATTATTTTTAGTACCGGAGACATATTCATCATATACCTACCTGGAAATTAGTGAGCACGAATGTTTATGCCAACTATCCATTCAACGGTCTAACTATTTTAAAGATGATTGAACTCATAATTATATAACATGTAATGAAAATGGGGGGATGTATGTTACTAATTTGTGTATTCCACTGATCTGTCTGATATACCATCTAAGCGGGTCGCCACCTTGGTTGGCGCGGAGCTTACATACAAAAAAGTGTCCTCTAAATGCCCTCATATGCAATTTGGAGCAACATTTTATTAAATTTCACGCAAAATATGTGTTCACAAATTTCTTCTATGCAAAAAATGTTGGTGGTCCAAAAATAGGGGGACGCCCACCGGGGCACCATCCCACTGGATCCGCGCCTGATTAATCAATGAATGTGTAACCTGCATTGGGAAGTACAATCGGTAATATTGACACGACAGTCGGCTTGACTGAACTATCACACTCAAGGCATGCAGAAGATATTTCGGAATTTCCTTCATCCATAATCTATCTAATCATTATATTCATAGTTTGATCATGTAAATGTACTGATGTCCTTCTATTGTTGGTATATAATCTAGAAATTGAATTTGGAGTTGTCTACGCTTTGGAATAACAATAATCAGGATCTTGAAATATATTGACTAAAATTTGGCCAAACTTTTTGCATCTATTTAATAATTAGGATTTCATCTTTGGTGTCCTATTTATGGTGAATTATACTTTTCTAACAAAAAACTCTGAAAAAAACAATCATTTAACATTGTCATTTCAGGATGGACTTCTAATTTGCTATAGTTTTATGGAACGTACCCAAAATATTTGTGAATAGTCTATGTGTTAATTAATGCAATATACATATTTGGTGTCCCCTTTACATGTTGAAACATGCAATTCTCAACATACACACGTACATAACATGTACACAACCATTTCCAACACCTTTTTCCTGTACACTATTTATTCCTCACCAGCTCCAATATATTATGTTTTAGTAATACTTTAATAATGTTTTTGATGATAAAATATGACTGTTTGATGTTATGCTTAAAACACGCACGCCTCAAGTTGGTATCATAATTTATGGAATGGTCCATATACATGTAACACTGAATCAATACATATACATATTTTTATATTTTAAGAAAATGCGAAAGTGAATGATGCCTACAGATTCAAGACTCTGGCAAGATCCATAAGCGCTTTTCAGAAACACGTCAATATTGTAGAGGTGATCTCGAGCTCGACCGAACAAAGTAAGATTACCTATAAACAATATTAACACTAGATTCGTGTTACGTGAAAGTATTAACTATTACAAATATCGTAGCATTGCGGAACTACTTCATTGACTGGTACACCAGTTTTGTATTTTCATACATATACTGATTCCGCCGAAATTCGTAATTATGACATTCATAATCACTTGGTTATTATTCAACTATTAAGATCATGTTTGATAAGAATATTATATTTATGTTGTTGCATGTGTACCCTCGTTTACTTGTATCATCAAATTTGGTCGTCGATTGGTGGTATTACATTATATTATGTAGCACATATTGGTGACACTCAAATAACAACAAACATGGTACGTTTTGCTATATGTACATGTAATCTCTTAGTGGCGTTGTTGTGGACATATGGCCCTCTACAATATACACATCATTAGACTATTTTCATTATCATATGTTGGACTCACTCTCCATTGGAGATGGTAAATATTTTATATTGTAAATGAGTGGTTGATTAGCAGACTAGTCTACAATTATAGCTGTTGCATGTATGCCTTTACTAGTGATATTGATGGACAGTTTTATGTCTGTGTGCGACTTTAGGATGCCATATGTGAGATGCAGGATCGGGATCATTGTGAAGCAAATGCCCTTTTCTTCTCTACCTCGTGAGTCCATAGCAAGGCGTGATAAAGACTATTCTAACTAACAGCCGAATCATTGGCCAAAGTTCTCGTTAATCATGGCCATCCAATCTCCATCGGCATCGGCCCATCTAATATCCCTCTCAATATCGCTATTTTGGGTAGCCGTTCGCCATCCATAATCAACCTCTCCATACGACTCCTTGACATTTCAATATCCTCTCTTGTATCAACTAGTATTATCCTCTCCACTTGCTTATAACTCGTGATCCTACTCATTCAGTTATTTACAAAGGGGGATAACTACTCTTACCCATGTATTAAAAATCGTGTATCCGTGCTTGCATAACTCATGCAAACCCTAAGCAACATCTCCATATGATTCCTTGACATATCAATATCCTCCCTTGTATCAACTAGTATTATCCTCTGCACTTGCTTATAGTTCGTGATCCTACTCATTCAGTTATTTACAAAGGGTGATAACTACTCTTACCCATGTATTAAAAATCGTGTATACATGCTTGCATAACTCATGCAAACCCTAAGCAACATCTCCATATGATTCCTTGACATCTCAATATCCTCTCTTATATCAATTAGTATTATCCGCTCCACTTGCTTATAACTCGCGATACTATATATTCAGTTATATACAAATGCTGATAACTACACATACCCATGTTTTCAAACTCGTATATACATGCTTGTGTACCACGTATGTCCATCACTTACCTTTTAATATCTTCGAAATGTGTCTGCAAATATAGAACGATAAATATGCATTTGCTTAATGGCACAGCAGCAATCAGGATATATTAGTGACATGAATGTTAAATATATTCAAGTCAATTCAGGGTTAACAATACAGCAATGTTGCTAATGTAGTACTGTTTGTCATTTCATACCATAGTGCCATATTACATTTATCAAGAATACGTCCAGTGTGGAACATTAAGAGACTACTTGCTAAGAAACTGTCATACATCAACCTATACCGACAAGGCGAGAGACGACAACAGGCTTGAAATAATACTATTTGCGAAGGACGTTGTTGACGGAATGTCATATTTATCTGACCTGAAAGTAAGTGATACAAATTACTCGGTCCGTTATCTCAAGTAAATTGTATATTACAGTATGTTTTTTCTGTATCTTCATGGTCATTATTGCAGTGGAATATGTTTCGTTTAACACATTATTAATATATCCATCGACGACATGATTTGTATATGATTCCCTCTATCTTACTGACTTTAATAAGTTTATCATAAATTATCAGATGGATTGTTGCAGTAAATATTATTATTTTGACATAGTATAATTTTTAGCAATGTAATATACAATTCCATTTTGGTAATACAAATCTTCGTTAATTTATTTTCCTAATAAGTAAGTGTGCAATTGAACGTTTATCAGATTACAAATATTCCACATGAAATATAAATTATTTTTTACATGACAGTGTTGTTATTTTGTTTTCAGTATAATCATCCGGCTTTACGAGCAACAAAAGTTATTATGGATCAACAGCGAAAGTGTAAGTTGTACGACTTCTGGCCAGAAGACATGTCTCAACAAAGACTGGTATATATACTAGGAAAGGTGAGATTTTGTAGATTGTAGATTATGTATGATAGTTGAATCATATTAAATGTTCATTATTTCATAAAAAATGCAGTTGAAATTCACGACAATAATCTGATTATTTAATTTAATATAGGAAAATTCGCCATCTGCTTGGCTTGCACCAGAGTCACTATTTTTGCAGCAATACTCATGTCAATCTGATGTTTGGTCATTTGCTGTTTTGCTCTGGGAAATATTTTCTTCTGGTAAGTAATTGTTGATACATGAA
>JAODAI010258836.1:0-15954 GCA_027575025.1 Scotoplanes globosa | reverse complement strand
GGAATAAAGACTGAAGTACAGTAAGAATAAACGAACCGTTCCTCTCATTTTGAAGTATGTGTTTTTAACTTAACCATGTCTTGAGGATAGCACCCCTGTCACACAATGATAATAATACTGGCCTGTAGCTTTCTGGAAGGAACTGTATTTTACGACGATAAGCGACCACCGAAGTGGAATAAGTATTAATACTTTTAAATTACAAGTTGAGTGGTAGTACAATCCTACAATTTGATGTCAAATATGGATTATTTTATTTCGAATTGAAAGCCGTTCGTATGGAAAAAACGTGATTTTTCTCGGATAAAAAACACGTACTACTATATAGGCCCGACCTGGGCTTCAAACACCTATTCTCCCAGTTTCTGAGCTTCGTCGCTTCCAAGGCACCATTATTTATGGATATATAATGATATATTCCTGTATAATTGGATGATGATGCATGGTATACCGTGTCATATCAGCATATTATCACCATCATTCACCTTGAACACTCAGCTCTTAGTTCATCGTGTATACCTGCAACGTCAAATATATACCGCAACATGATTTCAATAATAATACGAACATCCATATTGACTGCACAACAAATTCACGAATTTATTCTCAATTAGGAGTAAGCTTGGGGTCCGGAAACTCTGACTTCGTCAGCTTGTAATATGTAAATGGGTTTTCGCAATATTTACGATAGTTAATATATTTGTATGCCCTAGTATAATATATATAGCAGACTATGCATGTAAAACGTCATAAATTATAACGGCTACACCATTGTATTTGAAGGATTGTATAATGTATGGCTATACTCACGGGTGAGACGAAATAAATCATTGAGTATTGTCCGTATATAGAAAGCCCTTTCATCATTTACCTCCCAATTACACTCACGGCATGCAGTGGAATGCAATTTCGCTGCAGTTGAATATATTTCACTGTATTGTGATGTATTCCACTGCAGTGTTATACTGCAGTTTAAATACATTCCACTGCATACGGACTTGCATGTAACTGCAGTATAATTGCATGTATATGTTCCACTGCACTACAGTGGAATTCAATTAGACTGCAATATATTGCATTATACTATACGGTGGACTGATTGCATTATACTGTAGTTTAAGTTACATTGTACTGCAGTATAATTGCATTCCACTGCATTTTACTTGTATTACACTGCAGTATACTTGCATTCAACTGTTAATTGTATTCCACTGCAGTATAATTGCATTCCACTACAGTCAAATTGAATGCCACTGCAGTCTAATTATAATTTATATTCCAAGGCAGTCTAATTGGTAAATACATTCCACTGCAGTCTAATTGGATGTGTTTGTGGAGTGTTTTTCTTCCATTTGGAAGCTCACGCTTTGTGAATCGTATTTTGACATAGATATCAAATTTAGAAATAACAGTTAGCCCACTGTATAACCGTCATTTGATGATCATATAACATTACGTTGGTGTGGCATGTTATACTATTATTCCTACCAATAATACCATGCTATCATAGGTTCAACGTTCGTTATCGTAGGGCCTAATGATATATCATGTCAATGCTATATGAAGGTATATTAGCTTGATTAGGTTATAAATGCAATGTAATTATACTGTGTCGCTGAAGTAGGCTGCTGTGGAATAGAAGTATAGTGCAGTGTAATGTAATTGCACTGTTAGTGCAGTGTAATGTAATCCCACTGTAGTGTAATTTAATTATAAATTTAATTATACTACAAATTAATTCACTTTCACTGCAGTGTATTTGAGGACACTGTAGTGGAATGTATTGCAGTATAATTTATTTGAAACTGCTGTGTAATACAATTATACTGCATTCTAAAACACGATACTCAATTTGACTGCAGTAAAATTTAATTTGACTGCAGTGAAATTGAATTAAATTGCAGTGTAATGTCTTACACTGCAATTAATTCAATTTCACTGCAGTGGAATATAATTCGACTGTATTGTAATACATTTCACTGTGGTGTTATTGGGATGTAAATTTTAATAATAATAATAATAATAATAACGATTTATATATTAAAATGGCTTGTCATATGTCCATCAGGTTTGGGTACCTTGGTTGTAGTTCATGCTGTGCTCTAATAGGACATCTGTTATTTCTCGTGTGATTTACAATGTGGAAAGTGGTCGCCTGTTCACCTTCACGAAGTTGTTCACCTGACCACACTGTATTTTGACAGTGGTGGTACAAGCCTTATAGCACCCGCGTACTCAGTGTGGTAGTTCCAATAACTTCGTTCGCTCCTTTTAAACAAATTCAATTATATATCAAAACAACATCAATATATCATTTTTTATAGAAATTCACTTTTAAAGTAGGAACATTCTCAACGAGATATCGAAGTATCCAAACGATCTCATTTTTAACATAGATGTGCTTTAAATATATAAAGTCAATCCAATCAAATAATTTATAAAGCGCCTAATATCCACCAAAGAAAAACAATGTTCAGTGGCGCTGAAGGTCAAACAGAAAAAGCTCTGGATTATAGGTGGGACTTCAATCGTCGCTTGAATGTGTTGATGTTAGGAGTAACTCTGATAGTATGGGGAAGTTTATTCCAAATTTATGGAGCAGCAACAGAGCAGCAGGAACGGCGACAGTATGTGGAAAGTTTCCATTTAGGTATGGTAAGAAGGTGCTTGGAAGATGAAAGAACTTGATATTACCATATTTCATATTATTGTATTAAGGGTGGTTAAGGATGGGATGTTGGTCAGTGACAATTAGGGTGAGGTAATTACGGTATGGGAGGATAACTACTTCACGGAGCTGTTTAATTAATTAGGGAGGAGGTGCTGATCTGGATTTTACCAGCACAGTGAGGCATATATATTTGAAATACCACATACTAAAGTCAAACATATCACTGAGAAACTATTTCCCCGATATCTTTCACAAATGCAAGTTTAATAACAAAAACAACAATGTCAACGGCCATACACTTTTTAGCAAGGGTTAAACTGTTTTAATCAATAGCGCCGCGAAGTGGTGGCGGGCCGGGGTGAGGCCACCTCTCTCCCTCTTGATTTTATAAAACATATGTAAAATGGACGCCACAACTGGTGATATTTATACCCTGTAACAAAGTAGCCCGGTATCATAAACTGACATAGCCCTTCGTATGTGTGATCAGAAAATACTCAAGGAGGAGGGGGGTACGATAATATTCCTACAGTATCAAACTGCTCTGCCGTGGAACTACAACTTGACAATTTCACCTCAACAAAATATAAATAATTATATTAAATTCCAAAATCACTCGAATACATATAATGAATGGTTTAACCATTATTTGACTAATTCAGGGCGAGGGTATATATTTCGGATCTGCTGAAAGTTGTTGATCAATATGTGATGTAGGAACGTATTTTTGAGTGAAGTAGTGAAAGATGAGTGATCTGTTTTAGTAGAATGACTCGAGTTATTAACTCGACTCGATTCAGAATTGAGTCACATATTTAGAAACTCTGACTGGACTCGATTGTCGACTCCATAGTCTTTTGATTTAATCAAGTCAAATGACTCTGTTTCCACCTGAGTCAGAATATCAAATGACTCGACTCTAATAAATGTAAAAATGGAATCAATGTAATCAATTCAAATGGAATCGAACCGACTCAGAACTTCAAATGACTCGACTCGAACCCTGGCTGTTCTAGCATTGACTCGGTTACAACTTTTATTTTACTATATATTTGGGGCACCACCTTCGTGTCACGCATAAACCTGTTTGGCAACACTATACCTCCTACATCGCCGGATATGACACTTTCCACGTCAATTTCAAAATGATATATACGTTTTTAATACATAAATCCTTCAGCACAATCATACCAATTATTTCGTTCATCCACTCAAAAAACTGAAGTGCTAATAAATGGGTGCTGACACTAATTAGCACCTGAGGTGCTAGTTAAGCACATACAGTGCTGAATTATTCAACACCCTACAGGTGCTGAACTATTCAGCACTTGCAGGTACTGAATTGAGTAATTCAGCACTTGCAGGTGCAGAATTATTCAACACCTTTACCAGTGCTGTTTATTAGGAGACGGTGATTAGCTATTCAAAATCGTAATTAATTACATGGGCGTGGCCTAAATTTCATGTAAAATATTAGTGTATTACACTAACTAACGTGGAGATAATATTCAAATAGATCGCACATTCGCAACATTGGTTTAGTATTAACATATGCTAACGCTAAGCTGAAAAAAGGAGTAAAATTGCAATAAATCCTATCATATTTATTTACTTTTCTTAATTTGTGATCTCACCAGACTTCAAAGCATTATGCATAATAAGCATCTTAGCACTTTTCACGATTAAATTAATGCAATCTACATACTCATGTTATTTTCAATACGCAATGTTTGAATTAATCTTGGTATGATTGCAGCCCATACACGTTGGTGGCCCTACTCTCTTGTAAGTGGTATAATGCAGTGGTTGAAATGATTTTCTCCAAGACATTACATTCAGAAAACTAAAGTGCTGGATTTATCTCTTTTTAAGAGTTCGTATAGGGATTGCACCCTATAAGTGCTACACTGGCACCGACACAGGTGCTCGAACTTTTAGCACCTTAAAGTGTTAAAAGTCGGTGCTAGCACCCAAGGGTGCAGTCCCTATACGAGCTCTGAGAAAGAGCTAAAATCAGCATCACTGGTTCTAAATCCAGCACTTTGGTTTTTTGAGTGTGTATTCACCATGTGAATATCTTGGTTAAGCAGATTAGCCAAAATATTATCTTGAAAATTGGGACAAGTGATAATATACAACATTACATGCCACGACAAATCTGGCATTATATCGGCAGTCTTCGTTTCGAGATAAAGGCATATTTCATCCATTTCATGTTATTTTTTGTCAAGATATTGTTTTCCACGTTTAACCATTTAAACTTGTTTACTTTCCAATTCGTTGATTATTATTTATCAGATTTTCGAACAATAGCGGAAAAGGGTAAATTGTCACTTTTGTGTAAATCATTAAATTGAGGATGCTGTTCAAAATATCACATTAACATGTATAAATCTACCTAAACTGGATTATGTTTCTGTTTCTGTAGAATACTGAATCAATATTAATTCTGCATAATGTAGGCCACTATACATACTAGTTACTGAAGTTGAAAATTCATTAATACATCATCAGTACAATTATCATTTAAGAATTTAAAACATTATTATATTGTGATATTTCGTATTTTCATTACTTCAATGTTTTATTAATTAGATATTGGTTTACCCTATTTAGTATTTTCAATAGTAAATGTTAAGTATAATTTCATCATATTTGTTTACAGCTTTGTATTTTCTTCAAATTATGTTGGGGTGGGTATAGGGTTTGGTATTTTTGTACTTTTATCAAGGCATGTTTTTCCTAGGGGGGCCTTGCTCGTACAAGCTCTGCTTTTTCAGGCCTCTTCCACTTTGTGTACATTACATACATGTAATATATGTTATTCTATAATTTATTCATTGTTAAATGCATTTTGTACACCGAAGAGGAAAATAAACTTGAACTTGAACTTGATATAGAAAATCGAATAGGTTAAGGTTACCTCTAAGTCTAACTGGATACACGTGAACTGGATTCTTCACAAAGATTAATGTAACATAAGTTGCTGGAAGAATATTATTGAAATATTATTATTAAAGCAGCAGTTTGGAATGTTTAAAATAGTTGAAGCATTACAATTATAAAATAGCGATCGAATATGGTAAGTGTCTATAGAAGTCTGATGGGTCATTAGCGACGACGACGAGGAGTCATAGCTACCAGGCTATAGTGAGTAATGGGTGACATTGTTCAGCAGGAAATGCTAGCCTTAATTAACGACTAATTAGTCAGGCATGCTGTTTCCGTGCTTGACTAGCATGGACATATGTCACGTCACATTTAATATACAACCTGACGTATTTGGCTTACTGGCTTCATATTTTAAGTTTACAGTCCTTCAGAATGACTATAAAGTGTGTGACCTTTGATCCCTGAAAACCAATGATGACATGTCACACACGATTTTGGTATGTACCAAATTCGACTGTTTAGTACTTTGATTCAATTAGCGGCAATTTCAAATATTAACCCAATGATCTATATTATGCCATCGACTTGTCTTCTGTAATATTACTTTAAAAGAAAACACACATTACCTACTACATAGTATTAATGTATTGCTATACTATTCAGTAGCTGGCATAGCATTCATCTAGGTCATGATTTATGGTGATGTTATATATACCATATACTGCAAAAACCGGTGTTAAATTTGACACCATCGGTGTATGAAAATATACACTCCAAATTGGCCCGGGTGTTAATACAGTACCCTTGTTACTAACGTAAACACCTTCAAACACCAGATATATTCAAGTTAACAACAATGGTGTTAAATGCAACACCCTTGTTTCTAACGTAAACACCTTCAAACACCAGATATATTAAAGTTAACACCAATGGTGTTAAATACAACACCCTTGTTGCTAACATAAACACCTTCCAACACCAGATATATTAAAATGGTGTTAAATGCAATACCCTTGTTGCTAACGTAAACACCTTCAAACACCAGATATATTAAAGTTAACACCAGTGGTGTTAAATATACAACAACCTTGTTGCTAACGTAAATACCTTCAAACACCATATATATTAAAGTAACACCAATGGTGTTAAATGCAACACCATTGTTGCTAACGTAAACACCTTCAAACACCATATATGTTAAAGTTAACACCAATGGTGTTAAATGCAACACCCTTGTTGCTAACGAAAACACCTTCAAACACCAGATATATTAAAGTTAACACCAATGGTGTTAAATGCAACACCTTGGTGCTAACGTAAACACCTTCAAACACTAAATATGTTAAAGTTAACACCAATGGTGTTAAATGCAACACCCTTGTTGCTAATGTAAACACCTTCAAACACCAGATATGTTAAAGTTAACACCAATGGTGTTAAATGCAACACCATTGTTGCTAACGTAATACCTTCAAACACCGGATATGATAAAGTTAACACCAATGGTGTTAAATGCATCACCCTTGTTGCTAACGTAAACACCTTCAAACACCATATATATTATAGATAACACCAATGGTGTTAATTTAAACACCCTTATTGCTAACGTAAACACCTTCAAACACCAGATACGTTCAAGTTAACACAAAATGTGTTAAATGCAACACCATTGTTGCTAACATAAACACCTTCAAACACCATATATGATAAAGTACCAATGTTGCTAACGTAACACCTTCAAACACCAGATATGTTAAAGTTAACACAAAGCTTGTTAAATTTAACACCCCTTTTGGATTATATATTTGCCCACAACAATGGTATTGAATTTAACACCCTGGTTTTTGTAGTGTATAAAGTGGGTCAAGTAACAGCATGTCGTTATTCGTCCTAATATGTGTAAGGCCTGTGTCTAGACCTCCCAACATTATTTAGTCAATGTTGTACACTGTATATGGGAAAAGCGTTTGTTCGTGTCCTTGGACTTCTAGCTGAACGTGATGATAATGTATGTATGTACACTGTTAAAAATAGGAAACATTTCCCCATCAAAGGGTAAACCTGAATTTATTGAATATGTAACCCATCGATTGATTGATTTATTTTCAAACGAAGAATAATAACATAGCATCTATCTAGGAAATAGTTTCGAAACAATCAGTCATTACTACATTATTTGGCAATATTGCTAGAAATGGCTCTTATTACGATTGCAACTATGTTGTTACCACTGTACGAGGAAACCAATTTGGTATCAAATTACCCCATTGTGTCGGAAATATGCAAAGTTATCTCCACATTTACGAGTAATATTAGTATATTAAAAATGGTGGCAACTTAGTTGCACTTTTATTTGTTACAGTAGGCTACAAGTTCATAATGTATGTAACCATATACTGCCATAGAAGCAAACAATCCATCGTCATGTTTGATTATAACATTTCTAAGTTTATTATTCTTCTAATTACTTAACTATTGCATATATTTATGTATAATTTCTTATCTTGATTTCATTTATATTTTTCACAATAGTTTATATTATCAAGGGTCACTAGCTTTGATAACAGCCTATGGCTGTTTCTAGTGTCCTTCATATGTTTGATGTCATAATTATATACTATATAATTGTACCACTTTTTATTCACGCATATATGAGAAAATAAATTTGAATTGAATTGAATTGAAAAGATCTTATAAAATTGTAACGTTTAACCATTAGGATGAATCCATTCAGACGGTCATGTAGAATTCATCGTTATTAACCCTATAATTATCACGTTATACTTTAGTCATTTCTAGAGTCATGTCTATGCTCACCAATTAACGTCCTACAATAATAATTTTCTCTTCAAGCTGCAGTTTTTCGAGCCTAAATAATTATATTTACCCACGTAAAGCGGAACGCGACTCTATTTTCATCAAGATCAGTCGGAGAGTGATTCCGAAGGACCGATTCACTCTGACCACTAATATTTGTAGGCCGTCATCTACAAATTCAGACATAAATATCACTTAATTCGGCGTCATAGCCATATACGAGTAATATAATCTAATATCTCGGTGTTATTTCCACAAAACAACAACTTCTAATCCAAATAGCAACGTTCTAAGCTTCTAGATGATCTATTTAATGAGCGGAAGTATTCCAGTGATGAACATCAATCTGCTCAACCTCAGTCTCAGACAGCATTATCTCAAAACACAGATTTGCTGGTGAACTCGTAGAAATTACTCCATATGGAACGCCGTTAATTCCATAACACAACATTATTTTACGTGGGTACGCAAATTATTTCGTGTAGGGACGTAAAATCAAGCAATTGGAGAGCTTTATTTGTCAAATTTTCACTAGCCAATCACAGTTGTGTTTAGAAAATACAACTGGTACTGTTTCATGCCAACATTCGATAGGTAGCTAGTCTAGGCAAGAACTGTTACTGGAATACTAGTATCATTTACGGTATAGCCTACAGTAACCTACTGATTAATACAATACGGTACCGTCCAAAAGAACGTTATGGGCCTAATTAAACACGACGTTTGTCTTTGACTAGTTTTAGGATAGGATACCATAATAATGACCAGCAATATTGTTGTATAGCTGTAGGCTAAGCGCGGCCTAAAGCCTGAGGACTCCGTCAATTCGACATATAATGCTCTGAGATTTTACAGTTTTATAGCATGCAGTATTACCCGCGTATAACTATTTCTTCACTAACAGAATATGTGATTGGTTAAATTACCTTGAATAAATTTAATGAAGCTCTGCAATTGGTTGATTGTATATCCCTACGCGAAATATGTTGTGTACCCACGTAACATAATGAATGTAGACATTAATTCGATTTAATGTGGACATTAATTCGATTTAATGTCCACATTAAATAATTAATGTAGACATTAATTTGATTTCATGTAGACATTAATTATATTTAATGTGGACATTAATTCGATTTAATGTAGACATTAATTCGATTTAATGTGAACATTAATTCGATTTAATGTCCACATTAAATAATTAATGTAGACATTAATTCAATTGAATGTCCACATTAAATAATTAATGTAGACATTAATTCGATTTAATGTCCACATTAAATCAGAAAAATATTTTGTATTCCACCGAACGAAGAATCAGTCCTTCTGATTGGTCGATTTAATGTCGACATTAATTCGACTTAATGTCTACATTAACTTTAACTTTAATATATATATATATTATATCGAGTGGCGTGCGCAGGAATTATGAGGTGTGTGTGCGGGGGCGGAGAGTAAGAAAGGACCAGCAGGGACATAGTCCTCATACTATGACCCAGAACCCCCCACTACCCCTGGAGTGGACCTCATAAACCCGTCCACAGTTACAGCAACATCTATCAAGACCATTCTTCGACTCTGGAAAGCCATTAATTCCGCTCATCAACAACTCTCTGAGAAAAGGAAAACTTCCTAGCATCTAACCTGGAATACTCTTTACGTAATTTAAGACTATAACCTCTAAGATGATTCACACTATCTTATTAATCAGTTGGCCATTGGTGGTTACCGATTGCTTCTGAATAACCATACTGACAGGAGAGGTGGGGTGAGGCGCTGTATGTTGATCTTATATATGTCTTTAAATTGCGTGCTGATCTCAGTAGTAGTTTTAATTCTTTGAATGTAGAGACCCTTTTTGTAGAAATATCATGTACTAACACTCGCAATTGTATAATAAGAGTAGTTTATAAAATGCCACATAGTTCGGTGACCACATTTACAAATTAATTCAAATATTGTTTAAATACAATTAACACAGTAAATAAGTCTAGCAGACATGAATAATAAAATTGAAAAAAATATTCATATTTGCAAGACTGGTGATCGAAAAAAGTACTCAAATTATGGACCTATGTCACTTCTACCAATTATTTCGAAGTTGATAGAAAGATTAATTCATAATCGGTTAATGAACTTTATATCCCAGTACAACATATTTAATGATGATCGATATGGTTTCCGGAAAAAAATATTCCACATACATGGCAGCTATTAAACTTACGGAGACTATATGTGATGGCTTTGATAATAAAATACAAACTATTGGTCTTTTTCTTGATTTATCAAAAGCATACCATTGACCATAAAATTCAGCTTCATAAATTACATATATATGGAGTGAGAGGTATTGCATATAACTGTACTGGTTTCGTTCTTATATTGAAGACCGTACTCACTTCGTCTGTTATAATGGTGTAAATTCTTCTAACACAACAATTAATGTCGGTGTTCCCCAATGTTCTATTTTAGGACCATTATTGTTTCTTATTTACATTAATGATATTTGCCAATGTACAAATTATGCAAATTTCACGTTGTATGCTGACGATACTACTATACTATTTCAAAATGCTTCATTAAATGATTTGATTTCAAATGTTGAAAAAAAAATCCTCATGTTGTAAATTGCATTGTTAAAAGCCAACAAGTTGTCATTAAATATGACAAAAAACAAAGCTGTTTTATTCGGAACAGCACATCAAATCAGCAAGCAACATTAAATTTGTCGGATAACACTATTCCATTTTCACTTAATACTACATTCTTGGGAACTATTATTGACTGCAAGCGAACGCGGTAAAGCCATATTGATGACATCAAAGGCAAAGTAGCTGAAGCTTGCGGTGTAATGCATAGATTACGTACATTTTTACCATCATATGTTATATTACTAATTTATAATACACTTATAATGACATACTTAATATATACTATTTTAGTATGGGTAATGCGTCTGCTTCTCACATGCATGACCTATTTATACTTCAGAAACGTGCAGTAATAATTATTACTAATTTTAGTTATATATATCATGGTGATACTGCAAGTAGCTTTAAAACCCTTTATATCCTTCCGGTATTTGAACTGTATTTGGGTATTTTTATGTATAAATATTTACATAATCAACTTCCTCACTCTTTTGACAACTATTTCAATTACAACAATGATTATGATATATTTTAATATGATTTTTATCTTGATTTCATTTTTATTTTTACAATAGCTTATATTATCAATGGTCACTAGCGTTAATACCAGCCTATGGCTGTTTTCTAGTGTCCTTCATATGTTTGATGTCATAATTATATACTATACAATTGTACCACCATTTATTCATGCATATGAGAAAATAAATTTGAAATGAATTGATAATTATAATACACGCTCTAGGCATTTGCTCCGTCAACCCTTACATAAAATTTGTGATAGTCAACGCCACGTAAAAACGTCTGGTGTTAAATTGTGGAATTCCCTCCGAAATGTAATTTTGAATAATAAAAGTTCAATGATATTTAAAAGAGCATTGAAAAAATGTTTAATTGATGAGTATTCAAAACAGGTGGTAGCTGTATATCACAATGATATAGTGCATAGACTGACCTATATCTTTTATTTTTGGTTTATTATATGTGTGCATGTAAATTATAATTATACATCTGTATACATGTATCCATATACAGATATGATTGTATTTATATAGTGTTGCTATGTTCATACAAATATACATTATTATTGTTATTGTTTCAAATAACTATAATTTATTATACTACACGTCACAGGACTAGAATTAAAAAATGATTATACTTCTTCTAGTCCCACTCCATTATACATATGTGTATATTTTATTTAATAGTACATCATGTAAATTCATTATAATGTTATAAATGTCCATTTCGGAGAATTGGAGTGCTGCTCTGGTTGGTATATGGGCCTACCGAATACAACAGGAGCCGGACGGTGAGTCTGATCCATGCATCATGTTTCACTAAAAGTAAACTCTGAAAAAACCCAACCATCATTCTCTATCAGTATTTTAATATTGCTGCTTGCGGGTGATATCCATACACACCCAGAACTATTACAAAACTAAGTATCCTCGTGGTCAATGCTCCAAAGCAGAGGGAATCAAGATAGTATCGCATGTGACACATGCGATTCTTGGTTTCACACTAATGTAGATATATCAACATAAGCAAGGACAATTTTGAAATCCACTGCAACAACCCTGACTATAATTTGACATGTACCACATGTGCATTATCTAATTTCACTGATTCCTACTTTGATATCAGTATGAATTCTTTCAATTTGAATGACACTCTGAACTCTGCAAATAATACAAACTTGTACAAGTAGTAGGGAGGTAGACACCTTACCACAGTCTGAGAAACCCCGAAGCAGATCTAAACGCAAAATGAGATTTATAAATATTAACTGTCAGAGTGTCAGAGCCAAATCTGAACTGTTATTCACCTTATTTGATACAGAAGACCCCAATATTAAGTCTAGTGAGTACTTTCCTGACAGGATTAATTACCCCACATTCCGATTGTCTTAGATGTACACCATGACCCCGTAAAGGCGTAATCAGTGATTTAAAAAACAAAATTTTGCCGATTTTGACAGTTTTTCTTCAAATTTTAAAAGCTTTTATTTACATAATGGATGGTACTAATGTATAATAGAGTACATTAAAATTGTTTTTAGAAATATTCACAACATCAAGTACAAAAATCAAGAGAATTTCTGTGATCTTTGTAGGCTTGCCATTGACTTGAAGTGCTATTTTTTTATGCATACTTTTCCAAATGGTGGTGGCCTATTGGTGCCAGTGTGTGGTCACGTGATTTAAAAGAGGTATCGGAACATTAGATCTTAACGGCATTGTTCACAGGGCACACTTCAAAATTTAGTCATTGCTTTGTCATTGCGACCTCTGTGTGATAACCACCAATTTTAGAGGTGATTGCACAGTAGTGCCCGGAGAAAAACCTCTAGTTGCTGCAAGTATGAAGTAAATCATTTGCACATACCAACCGGGGAATCGAACCCCGGCCGCATTGGTGCAAGACGAGTAGTGTTACCACTACACCACACATATGTCAGATATAGGTCATTATGAGACCCAATATAACACCATGTATGGTGAACATTGCCATATTTTTTGTTTGTGAAGTATTTTATAACAATTGATGACTCTTGTGAACTGCCATAGTAGTAGAAAATAACATCTCTGAAATCATTTGTGAAAGTGGCGTATTCAGGTCAAAAGAGGATACCAACCGGATCCACTCCGACTGGAACTCCCTCCCTGACCTCATAGTGAAGTCAAAAACACTGAACACTTTTTAAGTCAAACTTAGACAGATCCTGGCAGTCGGAGCAGTTTGATCATCCTTGTTGAATCCTGTTCAAGTTCTTTCTTATGCGTCTGACCGACCAGCTCAACAGATGATTTCCATCTCCTTGGCCGTACTTCGTTATAAAGGTATAAAGGTATAAAGAAATCTGCCAGGAAATCCACGAAGCATTTCAATTTGAAAAAGTATCGAAGAAGCAACAAGAAATTGACAAGGCCTTTGACGAGATTGACAGATTGCGTAAGATTCAAAACGATTTCGAGCATAAACTTGACGATCAGGAACAGTACTCCAGACGCAAATGCATAGACTATATGGTGTTCCTGAAAATGCAGAGGAGTTCACCGACCAAGTAATTATCGAGTTGGCTAAATGAAGGCTCAATGTTGACATCAAGCCAGATGACATTGACCGATCACATTGGGTCCCATCAAGGCAAGCAGAAAGAACCACCCCGGGACCCACCATTGTCAACCTAACAACATACAAATGATGAGAAACACCATATACAGAGCCATATATAACTTAAAGGGAAGCCATATATACACCAACGAGGACCTGACTCCATTAAAGCAGAGACTGTACGCCATGGTAGGCAAACACGCCAACGTATTGAGGCACTGGACCCTCGATGGATGAATCTTCGCCATAACCAAAGATGATCGAAAACGGCAGATACGCATAGAGGGTGACCTGCTGTAAATAACTTGATCAATGCACAATTGTTCTTTACTAATTACTTTAATTGTTCCAGTCTGTTAGTATTTCTTTGTGTATTGTGAACCTTCATATTTGATTACACAGAAAGCTACCCGTATTGTTACTCTACACAGACATGCTACCCAGAAACGGTCAACTAGCCATTGTCGTTTTGTTCACTGGGGTCTATAACGTTTTATAACCTTGAAGCTGTACTCGATTGACCTTGAGCCTCGGTATAGGCTATATATGAGCATAAATCTATACAGCTTCTATATCACACGGACATATTATTATCCATATTTTAACATTGTGTTGGTGTTGGGATTTATATTTCTTCTTATTAATCATCGTGCGACAGTTAAGTCAATTAATTTCGTTGTTTATATTAGTATAATATTATTTTTATTTCCTTTTCTATTTTCCTTCACAATTTCCTTTGACACAGTATTTGTCAACGTTAAATGAGAATGACATGGATCTTTTTCAGTTGCCAGTTAATTGTATGAAAATTTCAATGCATTTGTTAATTCAAATGATTGTGAAGATTTTTCTGTTTTACATATAAATGCCAGATCTCTTCCCAAAAATGTTGATCGTATCTGTAACTGTATTACCAATATTCACAACTATCCTTTTTCTATAATTGCGATCAGAGAGACTTTGTTATATCAAGACGATTATATTGATTTATATAACATCACTGGGTGTACATTTATTTGCAAGGGTCGTTCAGACAGATGTGGAGGCGGGGTGGGTCTATAGATTAAAAACGAGATAAAGTTTACTGTTTTAGGTAATGTTTCAACTTCAGATCAGTTTGAATCCATTTGTATACAGCTTGATAGTGGTTCTAATATTAAAATTGTTACTGAAGTTGTTTATCGCGGCACTCCTGGATATGATGTTCAATCCTTTATTAATGATCTAAGGATATTGTTGGATAATATTCATGTTGATAGAAAAGTGTGTTTCATAGCAGAAGATTTTAATATAAATTTTCTTTCTGGGCAGATTAGTGCAGACCTTTTTGTAAATATACTGTCGTCGTATTCATTATACCCAACGACAGATAAGCCTATATTTATTGATGTATCTTCAACTCTTATTGATACTATTTTTACAAATATAAACATTGAAACGAAGTCAACAATTATTAGAACTGACGTGTCATATCATTATCCCATTTGTAAAAAATATAAACCTGTCGCAAACGGACGTGCTAATTATACTAATCAATCTACTTATAGGCGTCAGATTAATGCTTCTAACATAAAAAACATGAAGAAAGAATTGCGTATCATATGTTGGAATGATGTGTTATCTGAGAGGAACAAACAAACTGCTTTCACTAAGTTCAATGATAAAATATGTGATATTTACTATAGAAATTGTCCAATGCGCAAAGTTAAGTCAAAGTCGTTTTGGAACTCTTTCGATGAGAGCGTAAGAAACGCTCCAAATATTAACCTATTTAAGAAATATTTAAAGAGCTATTTGATTTCTCTCTAT
>JAODAI010258725.1:0-10197 GCA_027575025.1 Scotoplanes globosa | reverse complement strand
TTATATGTGAGCATGAAACTACAGGTATTGGATATAACCCTTGCCAGCAAAGACTTTAATCAGAGTGAAAGTTTTGTGTATCTGGGGCGAATGCTTTCTGGGGATGGGCGGTCTGATGGAGGGGTGCGTAAATGGATTTAGTCGGGGTTCTGACCTGTATAAATATAGCCGGGTTTATATTTCTAAGAAATTAAAAGGAAAGATATTGAGTATATGTGTTATCCCTGAATGTATTTCCAGTCTGGAGACAGTGGCCATGTCAGGGGCTCAACAACATCGACTCCAAATATGCGAAAATTGGATGAGGAAGATTGCGGGTTTAAGCGGATGGATAGGAGGAGCTTGGATGATATTCGGGAGGATATTGGGATGAAATGGTGATGTCACATGTGGAGGTCGGTAGAAGGAGTATACCTCATTTGAGACGGAAGGACTGCGTGAAGAGGGGATTTTAGAAGGGTTGTAGGTGACGGAGATTGGGCGGAAGAAAGCTTTGGCCAATACTGCAGTTGTCAGTTATTATTTCTTCCTCACCCCTCAGGGATTTATGAGGTAGAGAGAGAGAGATAGTATTGGCCTACACATATTTTGGAATGGAACGTGGCTGAGCGGTGATTGTCTTAGCATCGTGATGTTGCTGTCGTATAATTTTGTTTTTATCACCTTAAATTATTATATGTAGCAAGTGTGGAGATTCTACAGTATGGCTGCTCAAGTTTAACTTTACAATATGTATTACTCACGCTATTTGCTTTATTTTACTGATCAATATCATATAGCACCTGTGTAATAAATACCGGCAGTCGTTATTTGTATAATACCATTATTACTACTATTATTTATCATTGCATAGTATCAAAGTTCAAGAGTTTGTGTGGCGCTATTTCCAAATGTATACACTATTTCGCACACGGTTTAATGGCTCAAGTACATTTCTAACGGAGGCTCACTCTTGGATTTTCGTGGTCCAATCACAGTTTTAGTCCATATTACTGCAGATATAACATGATTACAAAACTATAGTAAAGGGTATTGTTTAATATTGTTACGTAAAAGACGAGGCCATTAGTCATGGAACACTGACTACAATGATAATACCACAAAATCACAACTACAAATGCTATTAAAATATAGCTTAATTTAATATCACAATTCTGGAGATTTGTTGATTAAGCAATATGGAATAAGTTGTATGATAATACCACTAATCGTATACATTTTTTAAGTCTTGAAAGTTCAGTTTAACCCTCCCCCGGGCCGTAAGGTCCATCGTGTGCCGGTGCTTAGATCAGGTTTATGTAGTGCAATCGGATGAGAGTCAATGATTCACTCTGGATGGGACGCTGGTCAGCAAAGCTGGTACTCATTTGTATAGTCTGAGTGAAGCTGAAACAAGTGGGATAATGTGTTGTTTCCCATTTAAACAACACAGCGTTCGGACGGGAATCGAACCCGGAACCTTTGATACTTAAGTCCGACACCCTAAACACATAGCCACTGTGCTCTTTCTTTACACTGGTTACGTAAATGTGATAACAATATACCTTCAGAAATAATATATAAGTCAGTTAATACATATAATACTGATATATGCGTTACAAATTACATTAATATTGTACTGTACGATGAATATACTAAATTGATGAACACTTTGGAATCCAACAATATAATAAGTTCAGGAGGCATCGAAATTAGTCAAGAGATAAAGGCATATTGTAACTGGTTCATTAATAACTACAACAGCACACGAAGACTTAAAAATTACTACACTTAATCAGGGGAAAGGATTTACAAAGGCTTACGGAAAAAATGATAAGTTACCGGAACAAAAACAAATCTAACTTGGTGAATTCAGTAGGTTAGTAAAGAATAAAATGAGATCTAGGGAAAGAAAGATAAGAACAGACAAAATTGAATAACTAATCAGAAGTGGACAGGTCTCCCAATGGACTAGACATCGATAAAGCTAGACAGAATATATGGATAAGCCGACATATAAGTAAAACATATGGGATTCCAGATATTTATCATCGTAGTCGGGGTTAATCTGACTTACCACCATTCCTCTACCCAGAAACAGTTATAACAATAACACAATTGAAAAGGAAAAAACACCGATTATTGATCAGATAACGTCATACCTATTACTACGAGAAATCACAGCTATTATTGAAATAGTTTATATATGCAATGACGTTCTATGAGAAGCACACACATCACACCAATTTCAGGAATCGGATTGCATCATACTATTAAAAAAGGGTGACAAATATGAAATCAAGAATTACGTTATAGTTATTCTTTATCAAAACTACATAATTTTCTCAAGATTTTTGCAAAACAGAATTGCAGGGATACTAAATATAAATCAACCTGTAGAACAAGATGATTTAGAAAGGAGTATTCAACTACAGCTCATATGCCAGTTATAAAACAAGTAATTTAAACGAATACAATCTTCCACTGTATTTTGGATTCGTGGATTTTGAGGAAGCTCGTCGACTCCATCGAACACAAAGGTATGTTTAACATGTTAAGACATATTGGTATAAATGAGTCCTACATCAATATATTGGAATACATTTATACATACGCCACTGCAAAAGTTAATCTAGATGAGGAAATATCAACATAGTTAAAAATATCGAGAGGAGTACAGTAACGAAATCCAATTTATTCAACAATCTTCATAGCCACCTCACAAGATGTCTTCTCAAATTCAACTTAGAAGATAACCAAATCCATGTTGAATGATAGTTATTGTCTAATTAACCTTCGGTTTGCAGAATATGTAGCCATCTTCACAGAATGTGTTGATAAATTGGAACATCAACTGAACAAGCTCTAAAAAAATTCAGCAAATTGTTTTGAAAATGCACAACTGAAAATACTAGACAAATGTAGACTCTGAAGCCATCCTTAAAATTGGAACCAGACCTGGTAGATAAAGTAGACGACGTACACATTACTTTGGACAAACTCTGAAAATGTGAAAATGTACGAAAGAAGATGTATATGTCAGCATTAAGGAAGAATGGACGTAATTTGACAGATACAAGTATACATTGTATGATATGGAAACTTCCGATTTCACTTAATAGGAAAGTGTTTGCATGACCAAAGTTTACTAACTGATATGATCCATGGTCGACATATGTGGTCCTTGACGAATCAAAGATGACACAAACTTAAAATGACACAAAGAACAACGGAGAGAAGGATGATATGCATCATGTTCAACTACGTAATCGCAAACATATAAATACGACAAAAGAGGAGGGCGAAGGACATTATAATTATGTCAATACTTTGAAGTGGAAATGAGCTAATCATGTACCAATAACGAACGACAACCGTTGAAACAAATGATTCACGGAGTGGTAACCAAGAACCGGGAAAAATATAAAGCAGACGGCACAAGAAAAGGTGTATTAATGACATCACTAAATATCGTGGGTTTCTTGATCACAAACCATGGTGGGCATGGACGTCATACATGGTCTAACAGAGGACTACATTATCCAGTTGATGGAATACGCCTGGGTAAATGTAAATGTATTCGTGTGCACTTGCTTTTTAAAATTCATATAATTTTTCGGTGTACGTTAATAATAATAGTAACATTTGTAGAGCGCTTATCCACACAATGAAGCGTGCTCAAAGCGCTTAAACATAATCAATAATACTTCTTAAACAAATACGATTTCAGCTTAGATTTAAATGTAAACAAAGTATTGACGTCCTTCATGGATTTGGGGATGTCGTTCCATTTTGTGAGAGTGATCATGTGTGTATGGTCACCTGACTCAGTTGACCCTTCTCAGAAAGTGACCAGGTACGACGAACAGTGCACTGTAAAACACATTGGTCAAATTTGACCAAATCTTGATCAAAGTGTGTCTGCAATTTCCCATTGCAATCTTGAACATATAGCTTGGTGCATAGTTAACCGTTACCTGTATACACAATGGTCAAATTTCACCAATAATACTAGGTCGACTATGGTCCAAAATTTCAATGGGAAATTGCTCACAAACTTTGACCAAATTTGGTTCGGTGCATAGTTGACCAAGACTTGGTTAAATTTGACCAATGTGTTTTTACAGTGCATGGTGGCTCTACTGGATGGGCATTTCCTCCACAGATTGAGTCATTGTCCCTCACACTATACACACACCCTCCCAACAACAACATACACATATTCCAATAGTATAAACCACTTCTCCCATAATTGTCTCTGAGCTGGAGATATAGATTGAGTGTTCCTTTCAAAACGATTTGTATAGGAGAACGCCCTCGAAACATGAATGCCAATAGTTGGCTTGTTATTTTAGAAAGTAAATTCGGTCATCTTGCTAGGAAATATATGGCTGTTTCAAATATTATTTCTCTACAATTATTAAGGAGATCGTTATACCTCATGTTGCCCTATTTTTTTAAAGATAATGAAGCCAAAATTGAATTTAAATTACGGAAAATGTTGCATCAAATTGAATCTAACAACACTTAATTAAGTTTTCACAACTTGTATGTATGCTTCGCGCCAGCCATAGTTGTGTTACACTTATATATCGAAATAACAGTGGTATATGAATACATCAGGGAATTGGATCGACCTCATGCATGGACAAATCAGGGAATTGGATCGACCTCAGATTCTTAGTTTTAATTCACTAAATTGATGCGGCTGTCAGTTAGTATTTTCTTCCTTATACCCCTTTTAGGGATTCATGAGGTAGAGAGAGATGAATTTAAACCTTCGGTGTTATATATATGCTACTGTTGATTCCACTCAGGAGACTGTATCTCACTTCTACTTATCTGACGTGCATATCTATATACTATTCCAGACACGCTTTATGCATAATGCATGTCCGCAAAGCAGTATGAAATGATATTCATGTTTAGTATTCGCCTCTAGATTGTGGGCATACCAAAGCTACGGGAGGGTGATGTATTTATTCCGCTAGATTAGTATCAAGCGATCGTATTTAATAAGTCTATAGCTGCTATGCATAGCACACAGATTGGGTGTAATGAGATTTCATGAACCCATCAACATGCATATATACATAATGCATGCACATCATGCTATAATGTGGGCTTCAGTCAGAGCATATTTTATCAGATGTATATGACAGACCATCAAATATATAGCTCTGTATTTCAAACTACAATTAAATAAAAGACTATGTAGCTTGATTTTAAAAATAGGTTTAAGCCTACATAATTATATAGGAAATTATTATATAAGAAACTATAGATGCCCAAAGCTTAAGAAGATAATAAGCCTACAATGATACAATCATAACACAATAAAGGAAGTCATGTATTACTGTTTTTAGCTAAAATGAAATATTTCTGGATTTTCTTAATGATCGTCCAATGTAATATTGGAAAATCATTAAGAAAATCTAGAAATATTTTAGTTTAGCTGAAAACCGTAATACATGGCTTCACGGTGTAGTGTATCCGATAGGTATACAGTGTATTTATATCTTAAATCACTAATAATCTATTTTAAACCATTATGTCCCGAATGACCTGCAGTAAGATTGTCAATTAATGCGATATTCTGCGAGAACAAGAATGAGGAAACTGGAAAGTAACTTTTAATACTAAAATTGGCTGATTTTGAGGATTTCTTAGGACTATGGTCTGAGCCTAGTTTCTTATTTTAAAAAAGGTGTAGGCCTATGTCTATAACATTCTTTTATATTAAATTACACGATTTTTATACTCTTCTATAAGAAATTGGTACTAGAAACAAAATAGAACTACAATGAAAATCATTAAGAAAAAAATAGGATTAAAAATTTAAATAAATTACTTATTTTGTTGTGTAGTGTGTACAATATATTTTGTTATACTGCTATATATAATCTTAACATTACCAATTGTATGAATAATTTCAACACCTAGATGCCGTGCACAATATTTCCAATTATACCATGAAACTTCCGTCGATAGTAAAAAAATAAGAAACTGCTTAATAAGACACTTTTAGTAGTAAAATGGGCAAAAAAATAAGAAACTTTTTAGTAGGCCTACTATAGGTTTTCTATAAAAAAGAGTGTTTTAGATCTGACTCCTGTGGGACAATTACACATATTAACATTATGTTAATGGCATCCAATTCGTGTTAATGTGATTAAATATAATTCACATTGAATTATAATCATATTGATTCCAATGTCACTGTACTGTGACTAGATATAATGCTTGACTTATTTCAGTAACCCTATTTAATATGTGACAAATTGCCTACCACGCATATACGCCTACACGCTACACATATTTAATTAGCCGTGATACAGGTTAATAAGAATATGCCTTTTGTTAGGCATTGCTATACATGTATTTATAATCCTTTTCATCATACGTTGTGTCGGTATCAGGGAGTTGGCTTTACATTGGTTATATCTTCATTGAGTTACTCCTCATAGTGACCAAAGTATGTCGACTAATTACAGGCTTGTTTAATATTTCATGCCTGTCTCTAAACACATGCTGGGAGTCTGTCCATACCAATTTCCAGCAAATTGATCTCTTATGTTTCACAGCTAAACGGTGGGGGTGGGAGAACGTGGTAGACTTTCCCGTGAAAGAAATTAGTATCTAAAATGTATCTCAGTATAATATAAATCACGGGCATGGTAAATAATGGAGACCCAATTATTATGTGACCAGGTATCTTATCGATGCGTCAAGCACGGAATAAAATAATATTAAAATACTGGACTCAGTACCTTATTTGGACTTACTACAAGTGTACAAGACAATCCCTTTGCAGTGGCGGATACAGGACGTTTAGAAAGGGGGGGGGGCGCCCAACACACTTTGGGAATGGAATTATCGGTGAATAGTGTAACGTCTATGCAAGAAAGTGAAAAATAGGGGGCCGCGCGCCCCCTGCGCCCCCCTGGATCCGCGCATGCTTTGTATTCAGCGCATTGGTGTATGGTGTACATATATAGGCTAATATAGTATCAATAATGAATAATTATATATGATTATGTAGGCCTATGGTAGCAGAATATATATATTCCACAATGTACATATCATAAGTATACTGATATATAGCTATAAATTATATAATATAATCTACAATATCCCTATCATAAGTATGCTGATTTTCATATATGAAATTTTATATAGTATAACTATATACTACTTGTAAACGAGAAAGAATAAAACATAGTATGCTATAGCACAATGACATTGCCCATATATGATAATGCAGGTTATAGTCTCATGTTATCTAGTATATTGCAATCTTCGTCGTATACCTCACCATGCTGCCATCAGGGTTGTAAAAACATAACTTTTGTGTAATAATTAACTATCCTATATTATCATTTCAATATATTGACGTAATATAGAACAACGAAAGTATCACCACACTCATTGAAAGTGTTAGCTGATCATAGTATATAAACTATGAAATACCCACCCATCCATCTGTCATATTATTTAATACTGTATCAAATATCTTTCAATTTCAGGAGATTGTAGCTAATCACAATGTGCTATAAATAATATCATTTACAAAATATTTAGCTATAGTTGTGCATTTTACCAGGAGTAAGTTACATGCAATGTGGTCCTAAATACAGATATATAACTCGCTTATTGGCAACTCATTTTATGAAAGAAGATTTGAATTATTAAAATGGATTGTATATGTTGTTGTTAATATATGTAATGTTATTGAAAAATTATTCCCACAATATTCTTTTCAATGTTCACCAAATGTAGGCAGATGAACAATGGCCGTAGAAGTTAATTTAGAACTACAAAAATACAAAAAAGAGTAAATCGCAATGACATTAAATGCTAAATGTGCGTTGTTCTTTGTGAAATAATAATTGAATAAGAGAGGTTAGCTAGCTCAGTGTTAGAGTATTTGGTTGGCAGTCTAAAACTCCAAATATCCCTGGTTGCGATCCATGTAGATTGCTTGATGTTCTTCAGTCTTCTTCTTCAAAGTTGTGAATTGTGGTTGCTTATTCAATTGTAGTCTATAGCAATTAGTCACTTCTACACAAACGTGCATCTTAATTTGTTGTTGGGTACTATATGCTTGGTAATCACTTTGTTGTTTTTATAGTGTCCAACATGTGTTCATTGCTAATGTTATAGTTATTTTAATATCGTATTGTCATGTTGTATACATTATGTCAAATAAATTTGAACTTGAACTTAGGGGAAATGGTCAGAAGACTGCATGATATGTACCCTCGGCCCTCAAATGTGAAAGTTAATTCGCGGTCCCAGGATAGGGTTTATCATGCCTGTCTCGTCATTTCTGGTATATTGTCGAAAAGGTTAGGACGGAATCCCGGCGACCATCCATGATCACATTTGACATCGCAGTGTATCCTGAACGATACTCAATGTATGAGTCCAGTTCAGTATTCTACAGATACAGATATATACTGTCATTTCATGCATATTGTGATTATCTACTGCAGTTTAATATATCGTTTCAATATTGATCAAATTATAAAACATTGTATACATGCAGTATCATTATGTGTGCTGTTTAATCGAACCATATACTAGTGGTAGTATTTTATAATTATATAGGATATGTACGTACAGCTCAAAATATACCATGCTGTTATTCGTCCCGAGTCTCTGAGTGAAATAACCAATTATCAACCCTCTTATTGGCAAATCAAATACTCTTAGCCTGTGCAAATTATTTCCAATGTCAATCAAAATGTCCACTATTTCAAGCTAAAGTGCATGCTGCATTGCAGTAGCCAAGCTTCATTAATCCATCTACCGTATTCCTGCATGATTTCCATGCGGACGGACCAATTACTGAATACATACACTCTCCTGTTTTCTACCATGGTACAATTTGTCTCAATATTTAGTTTCCTCTCCCTACTCTAACCTGCAATTGACTATATTTAATATATTGCCATGTAATCAGAGATTGGATGAATCATAGGGTGTGTCCCTGATGGAAGACAGTCAATAAACTGTTATTAGATGATATTTATATATTCCTATGTGTGTGCGTCGAGTACTAGTATTATAGAACGGGTTAGTAAGATGAAAACACGACAACTGCGGCAGTCATCATCTGTAAGATGAAGATGACATGAGAGACGGGGGTAATTCAAAGAGATGACAATATCAATTTCTAGGAACGCTGTATCCTTGTGCATTAGGATGCACGTGACCAGCATGTTGAGAACAAAGGACGACGTGTGTCTATTCAGTACGAAGTGTGGGATAATTAGGATAGGATGAATAAATCAATGGCGGACGGTTAGTTTGTATAGTGTTGTTTTAGTGACAAGTGTGGGCATTAACGTACATAGTTAATAGTTATTGAATTATACGCAGGAAAACATATTTAATTGGATAGACAATGGGTTTAAAAGTAATAGTGGTTATTGTAATATAGATTATCATAGGTTAGTACTCTATAACGATGAAAATAAACTACGAGACCAGTATAAGCTAAAATAAAAATTAGTAAAACTGGGATAAATTTGTCCTATAAATAAATTTGTAATAACTATGACACTAACTAAAGTCAACCATATAATATTAGTGAGGTGTGGCTATTCATTTACCTGTATTGATCAGTTTGAAAAGGAAAGAATAAAGTCATATTATTAAAAAGTCATATTATTATAGTTTTAATTATAAATCCAGGGTATGGCTAAATATGAAATAATTTAATTAGATCCATTCATTTGTGTGTTATCTTGCATTTTAATATCAAATTATGATTATATGGCCGGTTGGTTGGTTATAGCTTAACACATACTATTATAATTATTGTATTAAAAACAGAACATGATACCACATTGAGTTGATAAATCTTAATCGCATTTGGAAAGTAATATGGCATAGGACAATTAATTTCTGCATGCGAAATGTATATATTCCATTATCTCATATAACCTCATAAGTCATTAATCATATAGTTCACTGAACTGAGATCTGTTGTTGAATCATATGAACAGGTTAGAATATGTTTTTCATTGGATGTATATCAACCATTAAAAGGATAATCAATGGTCAGTAATTATAAATCAAAGTATGTTGACCTGTGTGTGTTGCACTAGTTTACATATCGATTTACGTATTGGTTCAATTGGGTAAAAACAGTTCACTTTAGGTCAGAGCTGACTTTGAATCAATTAAGCACGATTTTAGTTTGCTGACCTA
>JAODAI010258614.1:0-10198 GCA_027575025.1 Scotoplanes globosa | reverse complement strand
AACCTGTATAAATTATATATCAGTTTAAAGATCTTGAAATGGAGAATCCAAAAATACAATAAAACCACTTTCCCAAACGTCAACTTTACTCTGCTTTTGTGGTGGATGGTCACATATGTTCTTAAGACAATTTATATAGAGAGCTCTATGAATGGTAAATCTATTTATAACAATAATAAAACGATTGTCCATACCATATGTAATCTTTCCTGTGGCTGAATGGTCCACCTGCCTGTATAGGTGTTGGCATTCCTCATTGGTCATATCCACAGCACTATGAAGAAACAGGGTCAAATCCTCTTCAGTAAGGTAGCCCTTATCACCACCAAATATCTGAAATGAAATAAATAAAGATTATAATAAATGCAGTACGCCCTTATAACCACCAAACATCCGACAAAAAATAACATAGAATGTATGTTATACAATACACAGAGTTAAATCCTCCTCAGTAGGGTAGCCATTATCACCACCAAATATGTGACAAAAACAACACAGAAATATCGGTCACACAATGTATAGATAAATCCACAATAATTATAAGTAGGTCCAGTGGAATAAAACCCTCATCTCCCCACGGTCTGTTGTGGTAACGACATTTTAATTAATTATAAGTAGGCCCAGCAGAATAAAACCCTCACCTCCCTGCGGTCTGCTGTGGTAACGACATGTTAATTAATTATAAGTAGGCCCAGCAGAATAAAACCCTCACCTCTCTGCGGTCTGCTGTGGTAACGACATGTTAATTAATTATAAGTAGGTCCAGCGGAATAAAACCCTCACCTCCCCGCGGTCTGTTGCGGTAACGACATGTTAATTAATTATAATTAAGCCAAATGGAATAAAACCCTCACCCCCGCGGGCTGTTGTGGTAAATGACATGTTAATTAATTATAAGTAGACCCAGCAGAATAAAACCCTCACATCCCCACGGTTTGTTGTGGTAATGACATGTTAATTAATTATAAGTAGGCCCAGCGGAATAAAACCCTCACCTCCCTGCGGTCTGCTGTGGTAACGACATGTTAATTAATTATAAGTAGTCCCATCGGAATAAAACCCTCACCTCCCCACGGTTTGTTGTGATAACGACATGTTAATTAATTATAAGTAGGCCCAGCGGAATAAAACCGTCACCTCCCTGCGGTCTGTTGTGATAACGACATGTTAATTAATTATAAGTAGGCCCAGCAGAATAAAACCCTCACCTCCCCACGGTTTGTTGTGGTAACGACATGTTAATTAATTATAAGTAGGCCCAGCGGAATAAAACCCTCACCTCCCTGTGGTCTGTTGTGGTAACGACATGTTAATTATGTCGGCTAACAGGGCTCTGGTTGTTACTTGTGTTTGCGGGCATAAAATAATTCCCACACGCTCTGTCCATACATGGATCGCAAGATGATGTAAACTTACTGTCCCGGGCAGGACTATCTGTCTAGTTATCCCGGATGGTCATTCTTTTCTGGTTGGTATTGCTCAATCCCTGGACATGAATAAATAACCTCGCTGGCAATAAAATATAGCCTAAAAGCGGATGTGCCGCTAAACTTTTCTCTCTCTAACCAAACATATGACAAGAAACAATAAAATAACACAAGCAGATCAAATTCTCTTCACTATACGTGGGGCTACACATGCAACTTGAGTCGTTGCGATGACATATTACACAACAAAATAACACAAGCAGATCAAATTATCTTCATTATACGTGGGGCTACACATGCAACTCCCAGTTTACTAACTAGAGCAAGCTACTCTCTATATCTGCTGCACATAGTCTTCAACTCATTGGAAAAATGTGAGATTGTGATATTTTTTTGTAGTGGCATTCATGATTATATGTATAAAATATACATGGCATTCCATGTTTTTACTGCAGACTTTAGTGGGGTGACGAAAAACAGCTACACCCCAGGTAGCACATGTTGCGTCAGCGACTCCAGGTTGCTACATATCTAACCAAGAAGTGAACAGATTAAATTATAATCGGCTACAACTCGTTGGCGACGAGTCCGGATGGGCCACCAACCAGTTGGTCATGGTTGTTTGGTGTTCACATATGGATCACATGTATAACGCTGATAGACCCATGACTGTCAACGATTCTGTTACATCTATCCTAGTTTTAGAAAGCCTTATGACAACAAATCATTTGACAATACATAACAAAAACACATTTGCCTTCAAGTTAAGTCGAAAATAGACTAACCCAGAAATCAAACGTATACATATAGGCCTACTCTTACAATTGAACTGTACAAAGTATATAGGATGTATGTACATATTTATTAACGTTAATAGCAAATTTCCATATAAGATAAGTACAAGAAAATTGTAAGACGGTTGTAAGAATTAAGTAAGACAAATTGTAAGAAAAACAGTAGTTATACGCCAATTCCTTACGTTGAACTTTGAGGGAAAAAAATGTTTATATATATTTGGCAAAAATATGTAAGATATATGCCATATAGGCTTGCAAGAAATATACAAGATTGTCCGACACAAGAAACTTGTAAGATTTGTGCAAGTTATAAGCCAAATTCTTACAAATAATATAGTGTAAGGTATTTGTAAGTATATCATACTTACATTATTCTTGTATATCAATCTTTATTGCAAGAAAAAGGCAAGATTGTTAGTAGTTGAGTTCTACTTACATGTCTCAGTTTTACCTTACTCTTTCATCGCAATGAGTATCTTTCTTACAAAATTCTTGGATACCATTATTTTACCAACCTTAACATTATTCTTACCTCTGTCTTACCTTATTCTTTCACTTACATATTATGTCAGTCTTGCATTCTTCTTGCCAGCATCTTACACTCTTCTTGTAAGACATTGTATGAACACTCTTACATTATTCTTTCAACAGTCTTATATTATTCTTACATTACTATTTTACTCACTGCCTTTCAATCTCACAATTTTCTTACAAATTAGGCCCAAAGTCTTGCACAATTCTTACTATATTTTACATTACATTATATGGTTCAACCAAACTTCAGTACAAATATATATAACCCTAAGAATTATATTATTTAATAACCTTTCTATCAATCATATTGCATCGTGTCTACCCTTATAAATAAAACTCTCTCTCTCTACCTCGTGAATCTTGTATATTCCTTACATGCAACATAACTCATTTATAAGTCTTTTATATTTCTTACATGGAACATAACATGTATTGCCCATTCTTATGTTTTTCGTACATACCACATTACATTATTTTATCATTCTTACACATTTATTATATACGACTTTGCTAATATATGTTTTTCTTACAATATTCTTGCTTGAAACTTGGCATATTTATCTTTCTTGTACATTTCTTGCATACAACTCTAACTAAAATATGTGTATCTTGCAAGTTTCTTACAAACATTTCCAAACTTTCATGTATCTTACAACATTCTTACATGAAATCTTGTATACTATGATCATGCAAAGGCCTACTTCTGCACACTACCTTCACTAGTCGGAAAGCTTTTGCAGATCGCTCTTATAGCGTCGCTGGCCCCAAACTTGCCCTTCCTATTGGTATTAGGCAGTCCAGTACTTGGGGTATTTCAAAATGTCCCTAAAAACCCACTTATTTACTAAGTAATTTTCTTAATTTTGTTATTGTTTAATTGTTTATTGTAAAGCGCTATTGAATGTGTTTCACAGTAATATGCGCTATATTAAATTTGTCCACATTAACCTTAACCTTAAGCTAAGCAATTAACTGCCAAAGTTAGGTACATATTAACCCTGTAACTTAACTGTGTGGGAGGTATAATCACCACTCCCCTTCGAGATTTGTTATTCGTGAATAGAAACTGCTCGAAATATGATTTTCTTTCTATGACTTTTAATGGAATTAATTGCGCACATTTTGGCACCAGTCTCGTCCAAATTGGACACCCCATTTAGGTGCACATGGATTTTAGAAAGTTACGTTTAAAAAATGTGTATCTTATTGTATACATAACGTATGTAGAAATATATTGAATGTGTTGTATCACTGTTATTTGTAAATGTATTAACATTTAGTTCATTGTGTATGTACTTATTGCCATGCAGATATAAACCCTTTATCCCAACCAAAACAAAATACTCCAAACAAAACACACTATAACACATAAGACGCAAAACGAGATAATACGTAGAAAATACCAAAAAACATTAAAAATAAAGAAACACATAAGAAAAAAATACAATATCACATTAAAAAAAGTTTTCTTTACTACATAGAAGTTCCAAAATATCTTCCTAATGTGGGGTAAGTCTTTCATTTATCGTTATACTATAAACTTATATTATATTGTAAGCCATAGTTGGGGTAATTTTTGTGACTTGTTCCAAATCATAATTACAAAAGTTAACGTTATACTAGGATTTGTTTTTTCTTGTTGGTTAGAATTTATGTTTATATAGGCACAGTATTTTTTAAATCATTCGGATATAGCATTCCCGAGATCCTAGTGGTGAAGTGGATAGATGAACAGCAAAGTAGCCCCGTCAAGTTAGTATTAAAGTACAATGTAATGAAACAATACATTACAGAATCCATGTTACCTGTTTCTTATTGTCCAGTTCCCACTCATCACGTAGCATTTGTTCGATATATATAGTTACACTGTTGTGGCTGTGTTGAAGTATAAATGTATCATAACTGTCCAATGGTATGTTAGTCTTCTCTTCGATCTGTATAATGTGCTAGACAACAATGAAAGTAATTATCATGACAATATTAATGAACATAACTATAACTTGATATTTGCAACTAAATATAACTCGATTATAAATTGATGTAAAGTATAGTATTATGTATTTCCAATTTAGGCAACACAGTTCGATGTTCTTTTTTACTTCAGGTATTATCACTTATTATAAACGACCATTTTCTAATTTTCAATGTATCAAGTTATAATAACAACCCCCAAAATATTGACCACCCTTCCACTAATAAGTCCAAAATTGCTTACTCTAGGTCGATTAATGATACAAAACTACCATTACTTCAGAATACCCTTTCTGGCGAATATACTATTCATGCTATTATATATGTTAAAGATATGATTATTGACGGTTTGTAATATAAGTATCTTTCTCGGCCTTGAAAGCTTCGATACTCTTGATCCCCGACCACAATAGTATTATTCACAAACTCTCTTATTATGGTATTCGAGGAATTACTCTAGATTATTTCAGAAATAATTTATCTGACATAACTCAAAATTAATTACTAATATCAACGTTAAGTCTGCTTTGAAGATTATTACAACTGACGTTCTACAGGGTTCGATACTTTGTCTTTCTATGTTCATCCTATTACGAAAAACCTACCAAAGTATTCACATAGGTTTCCATATATACCAGTACAATATATACTGGTAGTTGTGTAGATACTACCAGTGACATTAATGCCGAATTTCCTAATATTCTTAACCATTCCAACTTAAAGAAAATAAAAACATATATATACTATATATCATCACTATCAAAAGAAAATTAACTTATTAAGTTTAGGCATCACTATTGTAACATGTTTGTTCCTTTAGTTAATAACACTACATTTATTGCTGTTTTAATCGATCACAAACTTTTTTGGATTCCCCACATTGAGTATTTAAGGGTAAAAGATACTAAGTCAATAACGTATGCATAATAATAAATAATACACCCCAGACGTCCTCTGATTTCCAATTAAAGCACTATTAACCTCCCTATTTTTTCTTACGGTGCACTAATCTGGGGTTATACGTGTCTCACTTATGTTAACCGGATTCAAAATTTACGGAAACGTGCTTTGAGGATAATTAATGATACGTCTTACACCTTTCCATTATCTCCTCTCTTTGTAAATTGTCCCACTCTTAACACCGTTGATATTGCATTTTTTCAAACTACTACATTTATACAAAGATTATCTTCTCGATTATTTTAATTTATTTTTTGCTAAGTAGCCAACTCATAAATATCCTTTTGAAAGAGATCAAATGCATTCAACCTTCTGTGGCCTGACCAACAGTCAACATTTTATTAAATACAATGGCCCGCAAATTTGGAAATATCCTAACAAAATATTACCAATGTAATGAGTCTAAACTCCTTCAAACATAACATAAAGCTCTAACTATTAATCAAAATACATAGTCAATATATTTCTTAACATTTTCCCTGTTTCATCTGTCTTTTCCATTATCTCTTATTATTATCAATTTATCAATAATAACAATATTCATATAATATTGCTGTTATAGGGCGCCGTACATAAGCTATATGTAGCTTCTTTGATATCCCCTCAACTTCATTGGATTATTATATATTCCTATTACATTAGTATTCCTTTATAATTATTTTCCTTTATAAATATTTTCACTTCTCATTACGTAAATAAACTTTTCTGATGTTGTTCAATTAAAATTTGGAAATTTGAAAATACAAAAGATACAAATTGAAAAGATGAACATTATGATTATGGAAACGGGTTACATTAAGAAAGCATTAGTGGGGCCGTCATCCAAATAATCTGATCCATAATCCATATCAATATCATTATTAAAGGCATTGTCACTCTTCGCGCGAATATTCGAGTCTGGAAATTGATTCCACTTATCAACAATTATCTGTCGGAAGGATAGTGTCCCATAACTTATCAAAACAATGACTTTGTTAACAACTGAAAAATAATCACCACGAATTCGACTAAGTTCCATAAGTGTAAACCTTAGATAAGTCAATAGTTGCTCATACGATATAAAACTAACTGAAATAACTAATTCATTACTTAGTATCACTACATTGAATATAATCTAGGATAATAATATCCTTGGAATTGATTCCAGGCCTGAATAACACATTCCAGACGAAGTATACTAACCATCTGCTTATACAATATAACAACATATGCGAAAGTATGAAATGAAAGTGATATTCAATAAATCCTAAAATATTCTCCCAGATTCGATATACCGCTATTGAGATGCCTTCAAAAAATCATCCAAATGAACATCCAAACCGTTCTATGTGTGAACAACTGCTAAGCTTCGACCATTGACATTATAAAGATTCTTCTTATTTGCAACTACTAATATGCTTAACCTTACGTTTATCGACGTTAGAAAACATACTTCAATCCTACAATCCAGTTGGCAATTCTGTCCAGTCGTATGTGTATCACTGTGGAACGGGGTTGGGAGGTCCACTGGGTGTTGGAGGTTCAACATATTATGAGGATCATATCCTTACTGAACTTTTCTTATTTATCTTAACTCTTAACTTAACTTAACTTATTTATGTTAAAATATTTTTAAGCCGCCATTTGTATAAAAATATATATAAAGTCTTTATCAAATTTATATGATATAGACTAAGAGAGCACCATCTTTTCCGACATAGTATCACCATACTATTGTGATTATAAATATATATGATGTACATTATATTAACTATACTGTCACTAAATAATGTTCGTACTGGATCCCTTTATATAATAAAGCTTGAATCATATCCCTCCATTTATTTCACATAATACATATCATGTCCGTCTATATCGGTCCCATGATGTAGGTACATACCATGATGATACGTATCGCATTTCATCAAAATTTGAAATTATAATATCATTTATGTTCGTATATGATAACTATGTAAAACTAGATTATATGCACTGTAACATTATTTATTATGAATGAGTGACATGCAATATATTAAGCAAGTCTGAATTAGTCTTGTGAAACCAAAAATATATACCTAACTAGTAAATAATATAATACACAATAAATAAAACAAATACTTGGCATACAAGTATTTAAAGAAAATACGATACAAATCAAATGTGTCATTACACAATTTAGAGGGTATGAAGTTCTGACATCGTATCTTAAACATACAATCCTGCTTTCTGAAAAACGTTATCAAATTAGGATTTGAAATGTCCATATCTATCATATATATATTTGTATCCGATCAAGTCAATCAGAGTGATTCCACTTTTGAAGTTCCCTATTAGACCCCCCTTCACCATATATCACTTCCCCTATAATGTAAACTATACATTGGTATAGTATCACTATATAGTACTGGCTGTTGTTATACACAGCTCATGTGTGTATATACCAGCCAACTAACATAAGCCGTGTCACATAGCCCACGTCTCAAATAAATCCTTCAATTCTACAAAAATGAAGGTGCTTTATTACAAGCTTCCATAACAATCTCCAACTCAGCGGCATTTAACACTGTGGTCATTACAATATGTATACTGACCTGTATGCTAATTGTTTCGTTGAAGGTGAAGTTGATTAAAGACTGGTCACTCTCCGTATGGGGCTTATGTGGTGCATTGCTTTGCTAACGCAAGAGCTTGTCAGAAGTAATATAGCCCCTTGTGATCGGATATCCTTCCTCATGTCAACCTACGACCCACGGTGGACCAATGTGGCTACAGAGCGAACGACATATAAAGCACCTTGCTCAAGGATACACGTCGAGATAACCAGCATCAGCGCTGCATGGGATTCAAACCGGCAATCTCACATTCGCGATTCCCTGCCCTTAACACTGGGCTATCTCGATTTACCAGTATCATGATTAATAATTAACATAGGATACTATACCCTATCTACGGGCAGTATTTACAAACACTGGTCTGACATCCCTGAAACCACAAAAAATACCATTAGTAACCATAGCGACTCATTACAAAATCAGAACCTTGGGCAGAGTACTGTCAGGAACGGGATATATCCCGATGTTGACACATTAAAAAAGTCCGTGTCGGTGGGTTTCTGACCACACACTAATAAACAGTGACTTCACCTTGGTCACTCACTCTCTTATAAACTGGGTACTGGACTATCATAATACACATATTAAAAAATAATTAGCTCAAATATATGTTAACCTTAGCTATTTAATCGTAATAATTGTCTAATTTAGTATTGAATTGGTGTGAGTTTTGTTGCAAAAAATCCACGAATTCAAAAGAAACGAGGTTCATAAATAAATGTTATTTTTATTGAATAATGATTTGGCTATACTGTCAGTGAAACTTGCACCCGTGGAATATATCAGAATTGAATCATGCACCACATGTGAGCTAGCACAGTAATAATAGTATGTGACCTTTTTGTCAACTGTTATTATCGGTGACGTATACCTTTGTTCAGTCCAGGCGTCAATTACAAATCATCGTACTAGGCGGCGAATATGTATTATGGGTCATATGACTCACATCACCTGAGAAGACGTGTTCTTCTATAATACAGGGGGAATGGGTCTACCAATTGAATAGCGGGTAGATTGCAACTCTAACACTCAAAAATAGTTAGAGAGTTTTCCTGATTATTACCGATATTTGGGCAAAATTAATGCAAAACACACCAAACTAGAACTAAATTGTCTGAGTAATAGAACTACAACATCAAAAAGACCCGAAAAGTGTGAATATTTTATTTAAAAATGGTGTCCCCAAATGTTCACTATGTCTTCCAAACCGCAGAAGTAAGTGCAGGAAGTCAATGGTGACTTGAGAGGTTGCTGGAGCGATATGACACTCAGTCCAATGGGGAACAATTATATTGGCAAAGAATCGCCGTAAACTCTTTAATAATATTAATGGTTTTGTCAGAACTCTTACTAAGTCTTCCACTTTTCTTATTAAACAATATAACATAGCTGACAAATTTAGTATTTTTTCCAAGACAAAATTGCTACTGTTTATTCAGAATTTCCAATTAATCCTCTAATTAGTGATCAGTCTTCTTATAATTGCTCCAATTCGCATCAAAATTGCTTTACTTTACTTTTCAGTTAGTAACAGTTTTTGAGAAAAAATGTCTAAAAGACTAGCAGAGCTGATCCGGTGCCAACCGATCTTGTTAAGACTTATTGTGATGGTCTTTTGCCTGTAACATTACAAATATTCTCCCATGGACTGAGTGCCATATCACTCCATCAACCTATCAAGTCAACAGGGACTTCCTCCAATTATTTCTGCGGTTTGGAAGACATAGTGGACATTTTGGGACACCATATTCAAATAAAAATATACTCACTTTCCGTGTCTGTTAATGTTGTAGTTGTAGTTGTATTATTCAGAGAATTTAGGTCTAGTTTGATGTGTTTTACATTAATTTTGCCCAAATATCGGTATAAATTTGAGCTAATTATTTTTTAATATGCCGGGATATTTTGATGGTCTAGT
>JAODAI010258503.1:0-10198 GCA_027575025.1 Scotoplanes globosa | reverse complement strand
ATTGGTGTTGATTGTATGTTCTTTCTTTAAAACATTTCTTAGATCATTTTTAAATTGACCCACATCTATTTTATCAATAGATCTATACGTAAGACTACTGCGGCATTTCTTTGCAATTTTGACACCCGCATTTAAGCACCACGTAAAAGATAGGGAACAATGGTCGCTTAAGTAACACGTGTAGGCTTAGCTACAAGCTGAGCTAAATTAATTAATTTAATTTCATGCTTCCATCCCTTCTAACTATTTTCTTGTAAAAAATTAACGCTAAAATCACCTATTAAAGTGATATCACTAAATTCATTGTACGGAGTAGATATCATGTCATCAAAATGATCAAACCATTCAGTTTTTGAGTTGGGTGGTCGGTATAAAATATAAAGTAGAACATTTCGCATGTAGGGTAAATGATTTCAATCCAAATTGCCTCAACGAAAGCAACTTCAAACTTATAATGTCTAATATACGATGCATCTTGTTTAATATATGCAGTAGTACCTCCACCATGTGCATTTCTATCCCTTCTTGGGGTTTCATTCAGTCCTGTGATCGTTTATCGCACCCAATGCCTGGGCTGCGGTAAGTCATATGTATGCACGTGTTGTGTGTTGTGTATAGGAACTTGTCATTACTTCTTGAATGAAACCCCTTGTTTATAATGAGTCCCTTTAAAAAGTGTGGCTTCGTCGACAATTTGCTCTTGATCAAGATAGTTGACAAAGTACAATGTCTCAAAGTCCAACGTTAGTATCTTGGTGGGCTTCGTTAGCATGATCATGGCAATTTGCTGGTAGGCATGATGGCTTGCTAAAGTGCAATGTGTCAATACCCATACTGTGCGCAATAATATAATAATTGTTGAAATATTTCTAAGTCCAATGTTAGTACCGGTATGCTTATGGGCTTCATTGTCATCGCGATGGCAAATTTGGGATGTATCACACGTGAGTCACCTGCTCTGCATGCATGGTGTCATAATTGCATAAGTAAATCAACCACCAGTCATTCAATAATCAATTAATATTTTAGTAATCGATCAATACTTATTCGATCGATCAATCACTTTTAGTAATCAACCGATACTTCATCAATAAAAATTCGATCAATCAATATTACGTTGTTCTTCCAATCAATTGATCAACAATGGTGTATCGTGGCTGAATTAAGTGGTAATGTGTATTGTGCTACTTTATAATTGAAAATAGGCATAAGCATGTTCTAAGTATAAGTAAACTACATTATTAATTTATTGACACATGGCTGTTAAGTAATTTGTTATTCTTGTATTCTAGTATTTAATTGTCATTAATACCACATGGGCGTAGGCCTACTGTTCTTCTTCGCCTCCTGCTCTTTCCGTGCTGGTGGTGAGTGGTGAACATGACGTGTTGATATACGGGTGAACTCTATTCTGAGACTTCTTATTCCACGCTCTCGTTATTCGATTAGCGAGTGCATACTAACTTAGTAGCCTGGCCCATTACATTGGTAATACAGGTTCATGGGGTTCCCTGTAGAGGAGGAAGTCTCAGCTAAGATGCAGGATTCATGGTCACATCTAGAACACTGAGAAGAACAGCCTCAGCTGAAGGGGTCGGATCGGATGACTAAGAAAGTTCATAACTAGTGTCACCATTAGGCATAGGGGATTGAAGGCGGAAAGAATGATGTTCTGAAGTGTCAGTCTCGTAAATGAATGAACAGTATCCCCGGTTATCTTCCGCATACATTTAGACATCTCCAAGGATATTATGTTACCTGGTGGTGAAGGACTGATATGACTGATACCATAGCAGCCTAGTCCCGCAATAATTAATATAATTTTACTAATATAAATAACAGTCCTATGACAGATGCAGAGTATGAATTGGTTTCATTATCAATGACCTTCATGGAAGGTCATGCATGCCTAGACTTACATCCCTTATCATTGTATATTGCTGTAAACATGTCACAATCAACTATCATAGCGGTGAGATTGAAGGGTTCAAGTAATGTTTAACCGATTAGTTCATTGGATAGAATGTGTGACTCATGATAGCAAGATTAGGAGATCGAATACGGAGTCATGACTATATATTGCTGTGCCTCTAACTAATATATCAAAGACGTTCGGATCGCAAGGTTAGGAGTTTGAATACGGAGTGATGACTATTTAATATACCGGTGGCCCTAGCGGGTATATCGTTCGGATCACAAAGTTAGGAGTTTGAATACAGATTGATGACTATATTCCGGTGGCTCTAACTGTCAAAGACGTTCGATGGTGGTTACACGGGGTGATGATAACTACTATATGTTGTTCATATGGCTGTGTTGTTGAAAAGGGCCAGGGAACCTAATCAACCCCCCACATTTTTTGGGGAAAGAGGTCAAAAAATATAATGCACCAATCAATGTTTGAAGCATGGTAGTAGCTGAATTAAAAGGATACTTTACCCTCAATGAACGTCCATCATAATACATTGATAATAATAATATTATTGTTGTTTTTGTAAAAATGTACATAACTTGAACAAAACGCCACAACAAGGACCTTACTTTCCACACAATAAATGTGCCACCGTTATTAATATTCAAAAGCTGGTAAGATCGTGACGTCATGTACTCAGTTGTATTATTACTGGGAGAAAGTTTGTAATTAGTTACTGTATACTTTACGTATCCGCTGAAAGTCATTCAGTAGACAAGGAATTCCGATGTACACATATATATATCTCATAATTCACCCAAATCCTATAAATAAATTCCAAACACTAAGAAGAATGTAGAAAGGGAAAAATTATGACTGTTTTCCATCAAAATTAATGCATTTATATTAATGAAAATTGCCGCAAAATTTTGAAAATGCATATTAGCCGGTGTAGTGCGCGTATGATATGGCGTGCATTATGTGTGGCAGTATCCCAAACTGAGTACAATACGTCAGAGGATTGTTCTCAAATTCAAAATTACCAGGAAGTAAACAACAACTTTAGATGGTGATTTCTTAAAATTGTAATGCACAAAAAGTGTCAAATTTGGTATATGGTATTAACTTATTTTCCTTGATATTCTAAATTATTTTGAAATGAGGTTGAACTATCCTTTTAAGCCTAAGCCTGGGCCATCTTCTTTATAATGTCTGATTCACAATCTCGGAAACCTCGGTTATTAAGCTCAATCATTAGATCGGATAACATTTGTTTGACAACATTCTTATAAAAATGTACATAGAACACCTTAGACCGGTGGTTGAATTGATACAGGACCTGTTTTCCAGTCGTGAGATTGAAGTATTCAAGTAATGGCAAATACCATGCTAAATTTCAAGTAACCCGTTAGCTCGGTGGAAAGACTGTTTCTCAAGATCGCAAGGATTGAATACGTGTGATCACTATATTCCAGTGGTTCTAACTAATATATATCAAAGACCTTTGGTGGATATTCCACTGAGTGACGGCAACTACAATGGGCGGCTCATATAACCTTGTTGTTGAAGAGGACCAGGAAACATAATCAATTAAAAAAAAAATGAAAAGGGTCAAGAAATCTATTACACCAATCAATGTCCCACATAAGATGTTAAAAGTGGTATACGTTGCATTCTTGACTTTGGTGCTCATCATTACAGATTTGAAGTATGACAAATAAACTAGGCAGTGGTTGGGTTAAATTTAGCTAAGATCTGAGCTTGGGCCGTCATATTTATGTTATTTGATTCACAATCCCGTAATTTCGCAAACCTCCATTATTACGAAAAGTGATGTGAACAGGATCAATTAAACTTTGATAGCCATGTGAGTTAAATGGGGAGAGCCCATTTTTGCAAAACGTTATTTACAATAGTGTATACATTTACGGTTTTACCAAATACATAAATCTAAGGATTCAATATTTAAAAGTTATAATATGTATTATTATTATTATTATTAAAACGTTTGATCAATGATCCGGGTAACCCATTTAGCATAGTGTTAATCGCCCATGAGGCCCCATAACAGAGAGAGGAAATATCTAATATAAAAATATAACTACCATACTACAATACTACAACATATAAATATAATAAATATATATTAAAAGACAAAATAAAACAATAGAAGTACAAAATGTGTTATAAAATTAATGAAAAGGTTTCCCGGCCTCCCCTATTAACGCCGACGTTAAATGAACCATCCAAACCCTTTGATACCAGTTACAACCACTGGAAAATAATCATCAACACTCCGAAATCGAAACTCCCTCTAAATACGAGTACCATTGAACTGACGACAGAACTATTGACCGAAATGACGACAGAACCGACAATCACTAGTCATCCCATGTGTCTGTCTTGGCATGTATCTTTTTGAAGATTTAATTATCTAGTTATGGATTTTTATTACATTCCTGCTTTATTACATTGACATGGGCGGCAATCCGTTTGAATTAGTGTGGGGAAATTTACTTTGGTAATCGCTTTGATACCAGTTGGTTATCAAATACTTTGGATCGCCTATATAACTTTGTTTTTGAAATATTGTTTAATATCATTTGAGTGGTATATATCTTTCCCATTTGTATTTCTCATCTTAACAGTGTGTGTGTGTGTGTGTGAGTATGCAAATATCTTTAAAACTGGCTCGTAAGCAAAATTAAGACAATAAACCACCATGCACTTTGCATGTTTCTTGTTATTTTATTAAATTCCAGGTTTTCAAAGCTTTATAATTGTTATATTGTATTCTGTCAATTTGCAATGCAACTGTGAAAGAGAAAGAGGGGCGAGATAATATTTTCGAGTATGATGCACATGAATGGAAATTTGATCTTGTAAAAGGTATCTTTTTAACGTAGTTATAAGTGATCTCACAGTATGGCAGTGTTCGAGAAAAATATATTTGTGCACGTCGAGTTTAGTATTTCTCCATTTTCGCTCTTGCGCCTCTTGTATCGTTTAACATCTGATCATTAAACCAAGGTGCAGAATGCTTATTACCTGAACATTTTTGTTTATAACTGGAGTATTATGGTCCAATAATTAAGATAACACACGGTTATAGGCCAACACTAACTCTCCAATTGATGCACTACCAATCGGATAAATTGTACTTGCAACAATATCTTTTTTAAAAGAGTCAATATCAATTGACTTTGTTTTTCTGTACTACATCTGCGTATATCACAGAAAAAGGAATGGTGATCAGAAATGCCAACATCCCGAACAAATATATTTTTAGTAATATCCCCAAACTCCGAGAGTGTCAGGAATAAATTAAGTATATTGTTACTATTATCTGTAGCTGTCTTCACAAGATGAATAAAATTATATGCTGAAATAATATCATTAAATTGTTTAACACGCTCATGATCAACATGAATATAAAAGTCACCTGTCAAAATGGTACTCTCAATTGTCTGAAAATTTAACTATTGTAATAATGTATCAAATTCATCGTGAACTAGATGCATAGTTAATTCATTTGTTTTAGTGGATGGCGGTCGGTATATTATAAAGAGTCGAATTTTAATTCAATTTATATATAATTCAATATGTTCAACAAATTTAAGACTACAATGTAAATTTTGAAAAGTGATATTAAAATTGGACTTATGAAATAAGCCAACCCCATGCACCACCGCTACGACCCTTTTCCTCGGGGCATACCGCCGGATATAAGCAATGAACCTAATGTTGCTTTGAATATAATGAAGTTGTTTAACGTCTTGTCACTCCCCTTGCGGGGCTTAGACGGTGCCTTACTTACGCAAGGGCTTTATGAAGCGGTTGTAGCCCTTAGTGATCGGATGCCCTTCCTGTCGTCCACCAGTTGTCCTCGGTGGACCAAGGTGGCTACAGAGCAATCAAGACAAAGTACCTTGCTCAAGGATACACAATGTTCATTGTTTGAACATATTGAATTATAATAATAACAATTATGGTACGTTACGATGAAACTAACTATATGATCATTTTAGAATGGTATTTTCATATTGATACAATTATCAGATACAAAATGGTGGCTATAATTACCACTAAGCATTACAAATACACAACAATTGGAAGTAAATATATCTAGTTTAGCTTCGAATCAAACCCAATTCCCACTGTGTAAATCAAGTTAATTATAAATGTCCATTGGGTTCATTCATTAGTGGCATATCCCAAATCAAAGGCAGCACTAAAACCGATCGATCTACAAAATCGGTACTTAAATTATTCAGTTAATAATTTGTTAAGTAATTTCCAAAGTATCAGTTTCACGTAAACGTATAATTCCCTCGTAGGACGAGTCCCGCTATAGTGTGACGGGAGAGCTCTTTCAAGTTGAATTGTTTTATATAAAATATTTTCCACCAAAATTACAGTTTTCCCAAAATGTTACACACAATCATCACCTTATAACTGTATATACTCTAACAACAAAATAGTGAGAATTCACTCTTTAAGAGTGGTCCCTGGCTACACTCCTTAAAAAGAGTGCGTTCTCATTCGTAAAAGAGTGGTTCTGGACTATTATAGTCTAGATCAACTCTTTTTCGAGTGAGAACTCACTCTTTCAAGGAGTGTAGCCAGGGACCACTCTTGAATAGTGAATTATCACTCTTTTGTTTTTAGAGTGGTTTATGTCGATCTGTGCCTTTTCATTTTTTCTCTTTGCATTGAACTTTGTTAATCACCAGGGTATTTGTTTAGCGTGTGTCCTCTAGTTGTACCTATGTAGTGACTATAATCCAGCTCACGGTGGATTTCAGACTACAACAACAACATTTACATTTTTATGGACTACGTAGCTTACAAATTACAAACTTTAAGGCCAGGCCGGGATAGTCGCTTTAGATTTATGACTAAATTTAATTTAATTGATATATGCTATGGGGGGGGGACCCTTACCTTACATGTTACACTTGGAATTCGAGTGATTCAAACGTCCTCTGAATATTGGATTTCTTCCTCATACCACATAATCTTTTTCCACGTGTTAGTGATTCTGATCACCAGCCTTATGCTACACTGATCTTGACATCGTTGTGCTACACCTCATACAGAGTCACCCAACCCAGGGGGTGGTTACTGTATAATTCCTTTTTGCTGACATTGCTTATATCAGTCTTCTTGACGTGAATGATTATCATGTTAATTATTTCTCTGTTCCATGTATACCAAGGGGTGAGGAAGGAAATACCAACCGACAGCCGCACCATTGGCCAAAGCTCTTCACCTCCCTCTATACGTAGCCATGATCCTCCAATCTCCATCACATCCAGCACTAAAATCCCTATCAACACAGTTCTTCCATCTCAAACGAGATCTGATAAGGGCACACAACCTCCATATGTGACACCGCCACTTCAAGAGTCGCCCTTCGTCCCTACGTTCTACTTGCCAAGCCCACCTTATGCACGCCCTTGTCACCCTCTATGTAATACTCCTATTCATATCAATCTCCTCTCAAATACCCCCTCCAATCTACTCATATCCACCCTTTAATCCCCGCAATATTTATCATCCAATTATTTTCGCATACTTGGAGTCGTTGTTGTTGATCCCCTGACAGAGATACTGTGTCAAGCCCGTAAATACATGCTGGGATAATACATGCACACCCAATATCTTCACTTTTCATTTCTTAGAAATATGTCTATCTGATATAACCCCATCTACTTTCTTCAGGCCATATCCCGGGACTGGATCCTTTTACGCACCTTCCCATCGGACCGCCCATCCCCAGAAATCAGTCCCCCCAGATACGCCAAAACATCCCTCTGTTGATTAATACCTTTGTCTGTCTTATTCAGGCTCATATGAAAATGAAAACATTAACCCATCTGCCTCTTGGGAAAGACTTAAATATAGACTTGGGCTACAATATATAACAAAAAGCTTCCAACAGGAGAGTACATGGTAAACGAATTGAAAGCTAGTACAATGTTAATCTTGAATTGATACGTTGATTATAATGATGAAGATTTACAAAACGAGTTGAAAGTAGAGTTAAGAAGTAGATCGTAAGAATTTAGAAGAGTTATATAAATATAAACTTGGTGGTTTTATTTTCAGATCACGTGAGAAATGGGTGGACGAAGGAGAGCGTAACTCTTAGATTTAGTAGATGTTTTTCTACACAGAATAGTTTTTTGCTGTATGTAACAGCGAAGATGGAAGTGTTTGAGTCAAATGACTGTATTTTGAATGAAAGAATTTATTAAATTAAACATCCATAATTCCCAAATAGTATTGGTTAGATGTGCTCTCTTCTCTAAGTCAAGTGATGAATATCCAGATAGTGATGACATATATACTATTTTTTACAAAAAATGTGGCATGAATTAGGCCCCCTTTTGGTTTCTGCTTTAAACCATTGTTGTAGTGTTTGACATATATCAGCAGAGCATATATTAGTAAAGCCTGAAAAAGATCATTGTATGTTTTCAAATTATGGTCCTGTTATATTCCTGATTATAAAATTGCAACAAACAGAATTGCCAATAGACTGAAACGTGATTGATTTTAGCAATTGCCTTTTATTTGGCTTATATAATCAGAAGATGTGTAGACTTAAAAAATACAGCTGCATGTATTATTAAAAAATCTGCTTAACATAATCATATTACACCAGTAATTTATGGTTTACGCTGGCTTCCTGTGAAATCACGCATTGTTTTCAAAATCCTCGTTATTACTTTTGGGGGACTCAGATTTAACCAGCCGCTTTACATTTCTGAACTGAATCATTCCTATAAACCTGGCACCTCGAAACATGAGCTCTTCTAAAGATCAATTAGTAAAATCACGTTATAATATCAATTGTTGTGGCAGTAAATGTTTTGCATTAAGCTGTTATTAAATGAATAATTAAATGTATTTTTCGGTTGTTTACATGTTTGTGGAGTGCACTCTTGACAAGCCTATAGTAGGGTTTGTAGTGTACTTCTTTTCATGATAGATAGAACATATTTTATATATATATTTTATATTACCAGAGAGCATCAAACCGTGTGATTAATTGATCCATTTTAAGAAGTATCTTAAGACTCATCTTTTCACACTTCATTATAATCAAAGTATATTTTTATTCCTTGGACATTGTTGGTGTTATGCTCTTGTGGTACAGTATCCTACATGCACAGTATACATATTTATATTTCTTTGAGGTGTGACCTTCTGGTCTTCAACAGGACAAGCGCTATACATAAATCATCATTATTATTATTATTATTATCAGTAGGCCTAACATTATTTTAGTAAATTAAAACAGATTCGTAAAGCAATCGCATAGTATTGGTGAAAATGTCCAATTTGTGTTTAGACCCAGTGGATTTTACATCCAAAAACGACATCCCATGATTTCTTGTTTTAGTCGACTTTGAGAAAGCATTTGACGCAGTTTGGAATGGGATTTTATTTGCAACGTTTGTTATATTTGAACGGTATTATTCCTGTTAGGTTTAGACAGTTCTTTGTAAATAATCCTGATCACAGATATGCAATTAGATCCGCTGGGGAATTATTTATATATATTTATATAACCCTGCATGATGAAAAATAAGCTGCGACATCAATACAAGGATTTCCAGACGAATTCAATAATATTCCCAGAGTGGTGCTAGACGTCCCAAAAAAGTGAGATTTCTTCCCCGATAGAGGGATATTTCCCCAGACGCGGTCTGAAATACTGCTTATATTTGTGATATTGACGTTTTATTAAGGCATTTTTTTCCAACCGTACATACATGTACGCTTGTAGGCCATTTATGAAAAATGATGGAAAGGTCGGCCTTCCAGCAAACACCGACACCGTCGTTACCTTCACCATAGCTAAGGTATAAATGGGTAGCTATACCATGGGTGCTGTATGGATGCTTCTTGAAACCAGAAAAATGCAACTCCGGGAGAGGCACACGATCATTATAGGGTCGCACATAATAAACCAAAAATGGCATACACATGCACCTCATGAAGGGCTTCCGGATTAAACATGTTCATAATTTACACACAGTGGCCCAAAACATCCGTCGGGGTGAGGAAGGGGTGCCACCCGTGATTTCTCCGACGGGGTTACCTTCCCAAACGCGGGAAATGTTCCCTTTCAGAGAAGTCTTAATTGACACACGTTTATATTTTGGAATTGGTCCTATGTGCATATTAGTTAAATTTCATTTACAATATGGCACTTTGCCACTTTGAATTATATAGCTAAATAGGTGAAAAAGCTATCACCATTTTGCATCTAAG
>JAODAI010258393.1:0-10198 GCA_027575025.1 Scotoplanes globosa | reverse complement strand
GAGCATGGTCAACAATCCAGTGATCCTCGACTTGGAAAAAATTCCGAGGACGGCGCTATTAAACCGGAAGGTTAGAATTGAGCCGTTAAACACAACTAACAACAACAAGGTTTCCCCGTCAAACACCTTGTCCGTTGTATCACGTGGCCTTCTGAAAGATTAGCCGATGGCTAAAGAAGTCACCCTAACATAAAATGTTTAAAATAAATAAATCATAGGATTAAATATCCGGAGGGGCTGATTATACTGTCTGAACGTCCAGTATATTTAGTCCTCCACCCAATGCACGTTATAAATCATAGGGGGGGGGGGACTTTTCACACAAGGGACTTCTGTGACTGTCACACCAGCAGTTAAGATTTCAGGTTGTTTTTGTTTTCAGCAACCATGAAATATATTGATCATGTGCTATTGAATTGGCACTAGACTGAACGTTATGTATTCAGTAATGTCACGTCCATATGTCACCCAGCAGAGTGTATCCTACAAAGGTGTACCATGTCTCGCCATTGTCTTCTAGTCCCACACCTAAATCCATTACTATAGACTCCGTGTATAAGTTGTTTCGCTGTAATGGTCTGCCATGTCAGTTTTAGAGAGTAAACCTTCTTGTTGCGCTATCAGCCTACTCTGAAGGTATACATACTCACATATACGTGAAGCGTGATGTAGAATACGCCACGTCAACCACTGTTTACCTCAGATAATCCGTGTTTTTCACCCATAAACTGAGTTTGTCAACAGATAAACTACATTTATCGATAAACAGTATCTCTCTACTTCGTGAGTCCATAACCAGGGTGAGGAGGAATACTCTAACAGCCGCATCATTGGCCAGCGCTCTCCACCTCCTGTTCCAAAACAGTGTTTATCCATATATTTTTTTCCTTCTGTTTTTACTGGTGAAAAATACAATGTTTTACAGATAAACTAAGTTTATCGATGAACATAATTTTATTGATGAACTTTGTTTCTATAAATTAACCGTTTTTTACCAGATAAACAGTGTTTATTGGTAAGCTTTTTATGTATTATCTCTGTTTATCAACTGATATACTGTATTTGTCTGAATTAACTATGTTTCAGGAATCCCAGTGTTGCAATAATTAGATAAACCGTGTTTATCGATAAACTCAGTTTATAAAAAATACTATTTATCAAATTAACTATGTTTTTCACTAGATAAACGGTGTTTATCGATAAAATCAATTTATCGAAAAACACTGTCAATAAACCGAGCTTTTCCCTTTATACACTAGGTTTATCAATAGACTGCTAAACTAAGTTTATCTATATAATTGTGGTGGAGGAGATTTCGGAGTTAGAAGTGGATTGGGCTTTGAGAAGGATGAAGAGGGATAAGGCTGCGGGATTGGATGAAATGCGGGTGATTTTTTTTATAATCACAGGGGAGGTGGGTGTGAAGTACCTATGGAGATTACTTAACGTATGTTTGAAGGAGAGGAAAATACCTCGTGATTTTCAGATGGGCCTGATTGTGCCCATTTGGAAGGAACAGCAGGGGGTTCGGGGGGGGGGGAAGTGATGGTCTATTCTCATTTAGGCAGCTGGTGGAAAAGAGATTGGATGGAGTATGATATTGGGTGTTGTGGATTTGGAGAAGGCTTACGATACCGTTCCTATGGAATTAGTAATGTCTACATTGAGGTGGATGGGTGTTCCGGAAGCGGAATTTCAGATGGTGGAGGGTCTTTATGAGGGTGCAAAAGGTAGGGTTGTGGTTGGGTCTATGATGTCCCAAGAGTTTGGGGTAAATATTGGGATCAAGCAGGACAGTGCGCTAAGTCCTCTACTTTTCATTATGGTGATGGAAGTGATTAGCAGAAAGTCAGTACTAAGAACGTCCTGTAAAAACTGTTAAACGCGGACGATCTGGCAGTGGTAATGGAAAGCAAGCAGGAGTTACAGGAGGTTTTTGTAGAGTGGAAGGATTTATTTGAGAGGCATTGGCTACATATGAGCTTGGATAAGACGGATGTCTTGACAGTCCTGTCAGTGGGCGCGCAGCAACAGGAGTTGGGTATAACGCTAGCTGGCAAAGGGATTAAGCCGGGGGATAGTTTTGCATACATGTGGGATTGATATCTGGTGACGGTCGTTCTGATGGGGAGGTGCGGAAAAGTAATCAATCCGGGGCTCTGGCTTGGAGGAACGTAGAGGGGGTTATGACAGATAGGCACATTTCAAGGAAATTAAAAGGGAACGTTTTAGAAACTTGTGTTATTGCAGCATGTATTTACGGACTTGAAACTGTGGCTCTGTCTAGTACTCAGCAACAGCGTCTTCAAGTGTGTGAAAATAACTGGATGAGGAGCATCGCGGGGGTTAAGCGGGTGAAGAGTATAAGGTTAGTTCATAAAAGGGAGGAAATTGGGATGACTAGGAGTCTTACAGAGAGGTTGATTAAGGGGCGTATAATGTGTGCTGGGCAAATGTGGTAGGGATGGATGAAGGGCGGCTCCACAGGCAGGCCGCGTTTGAGATGGAAGAACTGTGTTGAAAGGGAATTTAGGCGCGCTGGGGTGGATATTGGAGGGCCATGGCTTTGGATAGAGGGTGGTGGAGAGCATTGTCCAATGATGCGGCTGTTAGTTAAGAGTATTCTTCCTTACTTTTTGTTAGGGATTCACGAGGTACCACTCACTGCATTAGGTAAATCCAAGTCAGCACCCCTTCTCCGATTGTACAGATCCCTGAAATAGTTATCCCATACACTAATCACTCCATCCTTACTGTTTATCAAGTGAAAAAACATGTTTATCGATAAATACAGTTTATCTAATTATTGCACATAGCAGGTATTTAATGAGTGTTTTGGGAAAAAACTTGCAAATAAAGAGAGTGGGTGAGGCTGGGTGGTGTATGGTCAACAATTCATGGGTTAGCTTAGTTGAACAAACGTTAGATATGTGATTGGAAGGTCAGAGGTTTATATACGGGATGATGATTACTATGTTTCAAAGGTTCGAACTGTATACCAAAAGCCTTTGGGTGTCTCATATCACCTTTTTGTTCTGAAAGGTCATTAAACATATAGTCAATTAATCCAGTCATCATCGACCAAGGAAACATTTGGGTATACGATAATATTCCAAACTGCCAAAGTATAACAAATTTACTGATAAGCTGAAAACCAATATGTTTAAGAACAACAATTTGGTTTCAATATGATTAACAAGTTAATATCCCCAGCAACCCAAACATAAATTATAACGAACATTGTCTTCAAACAATGAAGAGTGCTAGTTTATGATACAAGGCAGAATACTTGTATGTTTATCCTAAATTTTACACAAACTATATATTATCCATACCTTATGGACACATGCATAAATATATAGGGTAATGATGTAGGCATATACATACAACCTGAAATCAGTAATACAATTGACAATGGGAATGTGCCTACATCAATAATATATGTTGTTTGTAATTTTCGATATACCTTACACATTCTTTGGTATTATTATAGAGTATATAGACCGAAAAATACATTCAATGGAATACATTAACCTTGAATGGGTAACTCGGTTAGCTGTACATGAAGCTAACCTTCCGATCCCCGAGGCCCTATCTCTCTCTACCTCCTGAATCCCTAGTAAGATATGAGGAAGAATACACTAACTAACTGCCGCGTCATTGGCCAACGTTCTCCACCTCCCTCTATCCATGGCCATAATCGGATTAACTCTACAGTCGCCACCTCCCCCAGCCCTCCTAAAATCCCTCTCAATACAGTCCTTCCACCTCAAACGAGGCCTCCCCTACCCCTTCTACCTACTTCCTCGTGCGACAACGCCATATTTGGAAGTCGTCCTCCATCCATCCATTCCACATGCCCAGCCCACCTTATTCTACCCCTAATCAGTCTCTCTGTCAGACTTCTAGTCATTCCACCCCACTAATATCATTCTCCTATCCACCCTCTTTACCCCCACGACCGATTAGCTCAGTTGATAGAGTGTTGGACTTATGATCGTAAGGTCACGAGTCGGCGAATCCGGAGTGATGATGATTATATTCCAGTGGCTCTAACTGGTATATCAAAGGCTTTGGGTGGCTCATATAACCACTGCGTTGAAAAGGGCCAGGAAACCTATTAATTAATTAATTAATTATCATCCAATTTTTTTTACACACTTGAAGACGCTGTTGCTGAGCACTGGACAGAGCAACAGTTTCAAGCCCGTAAATACATGCAGGAATAACACATGTCCCCTGACGATACTAATGTATCATCAATATTAACAATAATTTTAAAACATGATGAAATTGAAAGTGGCAAAACAAATGATAAGATCTGAATATAAAACCATATAAAACATTAAAATCGTAAAGCTTGAAAAGGTTATAAAAGTACTAAACAATTAGCTTAGCATTTATGATTTAAATATCATTGATTAAACATTAAAAAATAGATAGAGATTTAGCGTTTTTACACTTTTATAAACAGAGCAATTTTTGTAAGTCTCCATTGTTGCAAGTGCTCCAAGCAATGCTACAATAATCTAGGATTCGATGATTATATCCCTTGTAATACAAAATACAGGTATTTGCACCAATTGTATACGTCTTAATAATGCCAGCAGACTTGATACTGTTTTACATACATGTTTGACCTGGACAAGCCATGATATTTTTGGTCGATCCATGTCCCTAATAATTTTTCGTGTTCAACAGACTGATGTCTAATGCCATTTAACATTACAGAAAGAACATTTTCATTAACGTTTAAACATGATAATCGTTGAGGTGATCCGTTTAATAAAGTCTTGGTCTTATTTGTATTAATTACCATTTTATTTAGTATACACCGTATACCAATTACTAATTGTATGCATATCCTCCTCTTGAAGTTTTATAGAAGAAACATCTGCCACATAAAATGTAGTATCATCGGCATATGATACATTATCACTTAGTAGAGCACTGTTGCAATGAAAGATCCATATCATTAATATAAATTATAAATAAAAGTGGTCCGAGAATACTTCCTTCGGATACACCACATGCAGACATGTAATACGTTTGGTACTTGATAAAACACTGTTTAAAAACGTCCATTGTTGTATACTTAAGATGTAAACCACTATGGTGATTTCTTGAAAATACCAATAATTTTGTGGCTTTGATATTAATATCTCATGAGTAACTAGGTCAAACGCTTTACGGAGGTTTACAAAAAAAATATCCCATTACCTTTATCAATTATAGCTTCCATTCATTGATCAACTACCTTAAGTGAAGCCGTTTCGCAAGAATGATTTTCTCTAAAACCAGATTGAGCAACAGGTAGAATATTAAATTTATTTAGATAGCTTACTTAAAGCTATGGATGTACTTTTCTAGAATCTTTGATAGGATGGGTAGTATAGAGATTGGTCGATAGTTGGACACATCAAGTTTCGATCCACTCTTAAAAGTTGGAACGACTTTAGAAAATTTCCATATTGACGGAAATATATCGGAATCAATACTCTTGTTTAATATCTTGGTAATACCTGGGGTTACTTCGACCGCACTTAGCTTTAAAATATGAACATTAATTTGATTCAAGCCCTGTAGCCTTACTTGGATCCATGAATATAATTTAACACACAAGTGTCTGCAACATTGGGAATATAAACTTAACATCATTTGGCAATCTCGAGTCTACACAATTGCCTAAAGGAACACTATTATTATCACTCATGTAAGAGGAAGCTACTTCCGTAAAATATGTATTAAAAGCATTAACGATGTCCTGTCTTCTTCTTCTTCTTCCAATATAGTGCACACTTCATGAGGTTGAAGACTGGAGCACTGTGGGTGAAGTCACCAGCATGTACATTTAAAAGCTTTTGAAGATGATGCGTTTACAGCAGCACATGTGGGAGCGAGTTCCAACTTCTAACAGTATGTTGAAAAAGACGGTCTATGGTAGTCTTTACTGCGATGCGGTATATAATAAGCTTGGGAGTTTTCGGTACGTGTAGGAAGATGATGATTCTAAGGTTCTAAGTAATGCTTAGATATTTCAGTGTCGTTGGTTCTTAAAGTATTAGACTCTGGTTAATAACTATGTCAGTGTTGTTTGACTGAATATTTCTTAATAGTTGCCAAATATCTTTACAATTGCCACGATTCGAAGTAATGGCTTCATTAAAGTAATTTTGCTTGGACGTGCGTATTAACGAATTAACTTTGTTACACCAGAAGTGGTAAAAATTGACATACTTCGGTTTACTGTAACTGCGTTTTTTAATTGCTTCTTCTTTGCTAAACCATCTTGGTTGTTTGTCCAGTTTAACTCTTTTCGATTATTTTGGAGCATCCTTATTTAAGATATTACTAAAATTGTTGTGCCAGCAACAAAATTATTATCATGTAATATATACGATCATGTAATATATACGATCATCCAAAAGGGCATGCTGTAAATTACGTTTGAATAAAGTAGCATCTAACTTATTTATAGGTCTATACATATGTAAAGCTATGATGGGATTTAGTTCCTACATTACATGTATTTAGTTTAAACGTGGTGGGATAGTGATCACTCAATCGTAGCTTTGGTACATTGGGATTAGACAAACGACTTTCCTTTGTGACATATACGTCATCAATATATTAGGGTTGATGAACTTTCAGTGTGACGGGTATGAGTATCTACTATCTATCAACGTGACCACCGACTACGCAATCTCCACCCACCATGCGATACCGCAGGATATCAGGATACGCGTACGCAGTACAACAAAAGAAAAAAGAAGATATAAACAAAAAAGGGGCGAGGGACAAGGGTGAGTGAGTTAAGTTAAACATTTGAATTTCATTATGCCATCTCTTACTACATATAGTATACTTCCTTCTAAAAGATTAATATTGAAATCGCCTATTATTATTATATCATTAAAACTAATACGGTGATGTTGAGATATTATGAAAATGATTATACCATTCCAAATTTGAATCTGGAGGACGGTATAAAATACAAAGTAAAATATTTATAATATGAGACAGAATAATTTCCAACACAATTACTTCAATGTCAACTTCAAACTTATGATGACATACAAATAATGTATTATGGCTAATATATACAGCGAAACCTCCACCATTGCCTTTTCTGTCTCTTCTAATAGTGTTAAAACCTGGAATGCTTAGTTCATGATCTTGAACCGCGTGCTATTTAAAAAGTTTCATTTAAAGCGAATACATTAAAACAGTTAGTATCATCACGAATAAATTACTGTAACTAGTCAACTTTGGGATATAGATGACAAATATTCATAGATCCAACTTTTAACTTATCTGTCGGTTTGTTTTTAGGGGAGCGAAGCGCATTCGTTCTATGATGCTCTTTTGTACATAACTCATTGTCATGAGAATATAACGGATTGTTTAATTTTTCGTAAGTGATAGTACTTGAATAATTATATAAAGAACTTAAATCTTTCTCGAAGCATGGAAGTCATACAATTTAATATATAAAATCATTATTTGAACTTTTAAAATCATTTCGGGTAAACACACCAGGATAATTATTTAAAGTATTAAAATCCGTAATAAAATAATTGAAAATATCATTAAAATCAGGTTTGTTAGTAAAATAATTGACATTAATATCACTACATATTTGATTAGAAACACAATTTTTAACATTCAAAGTACATTTATTCGGCTCCACGGTTTGCATGGCCAACTTTCTATTAGCTGCGTATATTCCTTACTAGCATACGTAATTTCACGTTTGGGGCGAGTCAAATATATTTGTTTAAACTTTTCATGGCAGGGAAATTTCGTTGCCCATTGATTAATCTTCCCGAAGGCCATGTGACACAACGAACGGATAAGCGGATAGAGGGGAGGGAAACCGGAGTTCCCGGAGTAAAACCTCCAGTTGTAGACATGGTCGTCCCATTTGCACGTCCGACTGGGAATCGAGCCTCGGTCGCAGTCAACTCCAACCCATCACACAACCCCCACCCACTAACGAAAAAGAGAACAACAAAAAAGGGGGTGAGGGACAAGGATGACCGTAGTGGTTAACCTTTCCCCCTCATCCCTTCCACAAGGAAGGAAACGGATGCAAGAGTGTAGGGTTTATACAACTACGCCACAGCCTACTCCTATATAGTGTGCGTGTGCAGCTAAATTACACAGTATAGTATTTGAATTTAATACGTTACCTTCCAATGTAAATGTTTATCTGTATACATATAAGTTATTATAATTTTATAAACAAGAAACATGCAAAATGCGTGGTGATTTCTTGTCTTAATATTGGCCTTCGTCAGTACATTTTCAAATAGCATAGCCTCTATAGCCTATCCGTATTTTATGAGTAAAGTCATTCACTAATGTACAAGGCTCCGAGGTTGCATCAAAATAAATAGACTTCCAAATTGACCCGTAAAACAGCCCTGTACCAAATATCAACTCAATCCGAATTATGGTTATTGCTATATCATATTCACGGGCCAAATATTTTTGCAAGAGGCACCGACAACTAATTAATATGTATGGGATCGCCACAGAAAAGAGATTTAAGCTTCTTCGGCTGTACATTGTAAATTAGCCTAGCCTCTAGCCTATCGATATTTTACGAATAGAGCCCCGTCCACTCATTACTAAGCGATGCATCGCTAAATCAATACGCTTCGTATAACAAACATGCAAAGCATAGCTATACCAAATGTAAACTGAATCCGACCTACGTTTATTGATATTTCGTGTGCACATGCCATTTCTTGAGATTTTCCCAATTATTAATATGTGAGGTTTCCTCGTCAAAATCAGTAGGCTTCCTAACCGACCAGCAGAGCATCCATGTACCAAATATTAACTCAATGTCACCTACGGTTATTGAGAAGTCGTGTTAAAGAGCCGTTTCTTGATATTTTTTCAATAAGCCCTGCTCACTCTTTAATATGAGATATATTATGGCTAAAATCAACGGACTTCCTAACCGTCCCACAGAGCATCCCTATGCCAAATATCAATTCAATCCGACCTAAGATTATTGAGATATCATATCGTGTTAACTAGCCATTTCTTGAGATTTTTACAATAAGCCCACTAATTAATTTTCGAGGTATCAAATTGATATGCGGCAAGTTATAGTGATGACATCAACCCGTATTCAAAGGTATGACATCGTTAACACCAGTCACTAAACCAACCGGTCAGATTATTGTTTTCCAGTGTTGTGTCATGTGTGTAGTTGTAGTAGGTTGAGTCACGTCCAATGATGCGTTTATAAAGCGCTGTAGGCGCTTCACGTCATTGTCCTCGTATATTCGACATGCTCTGTAATAATATATATACACCCAATTCGATATTGCGCAAGGTTAATTGCATCATCAAAGTTGTTAATGCGTGTAGTTATACATAATAATGATTGCGTGCTGTTGTTCCGTTAATTGTAGTTTATTGGTGACAATAGTGACATATTTCTGAAATTGCTTTACAAATAGGGCCTATATCAACATATTTAGAACTTGGGTTGGAGTCAGTGCATGTTAATTAATCAGCCACATACAGATCGTCCCGCTGTACATACAGTTAAAAAACATCATGCCATCAATCCAGTTCGCTTGACTAAATATTTCATAATAGTATGATGTTCGTCATCGATGATGCACGGTCGTGTTCAATGAATTATATGTCGGGACTATTTTGATGCCATGCACTACGTCAGCTTGTGACGTCTAATTAGTAGATTGTATTAACATGATAGCTGAACACCATATTTGGGTGATGAAAATACTAGCTTGTTATGCGTCGGCCTATATAGGCCAATAACTTAACCAAACACTCAATAACTACCCGAGTATGCCTATATCCTCGCCTTTCTGCAATCATATTAAGGTCTGCGCAGTTTCTATAGTACAATACCGTTTCTTTCTAGAAATTAAATTTTGAGTAGTTTCTACACAGAAGAGAAAATTTCAATAGGAAATTCTGATAAGTTTCTGATTATCATCTTTCCTTCATTTTTTTGAAGCAGTCTCTATAGAATCAGGCCCGTACCCAGGGGGGTTCGAGTGGTTCGTCCGACCCCCCCCCTAGAAAACGAACCCCCCACTCTGAAAAACGAACCCTTCGTGAATTATGGATGGTTCGTTTATATTTGTACACGTCCCCAGGACTCTCGTAATATTGTGATTGTTATAAATTAAGGAAAATAAACTCA
>JAODAI010258171.1:0-10199 GCA_027575025.1 Scotoplanes globosa | reverse complement strand
TTATTTCAGTTTAGCTCAAATTAATTGAGTGTACACAGTGTACACAGTGTAAAACAATTGAGCACGATAAGGGTTAAAATGTTGGTATGACCAGGCCCCGATTTCCAGCGTTCTTGAACCGACGTGGACTTGAAACCATGTAGGCCTACCACATTTAAGTCTTTGGTATGACCTTTCTGCCAGGATTTTGACCTCATTTTTATAGAAAATATCCGCTATCACTTATGAGAAATAATGACAAATGTATGCACAATGCTGCAAATTTTATTTCATTCAAATATTTGTACATGAAATTATTGCAAAAATGTCAAGGAATAACTAACTATACACTACTACAAGGCATTTTAATGACTCAAAGTGACCTTTATTGATCTTGTACGACATGGTGTTTTTTATGAAAAAAATTGTAATTACGATGCACAAACAATGCAGACATTTTTATTTTGTTCCCACGTTCGCACATGGAGTTATTTTAAAAAACGTCAAGGAATAACTGTATACTATCCTAATTAAACATTTTATGACACCAAGTGACCATTAGCGACCTTGTACGATTGGAATTTTTTATGAAGAATATTCGCAATGACGATACACAAACAATGCATAAATTTGTATTTCGCTCGGATGCAGATTTTTTTATTTCGTTCCGACGTTCGCACATGGAGTTATTGCAAAAAAACGTAGGAATAACTCTAATTAGGCAGTTTTAAGACTCAAAATGACCTTTCATGACCTTGTACAATGTGGCGGTTTTATGAATAACATCCGTAATCATGATGCTCACACAATACTGAAATATTTATTCGTTCCGATGTTCCCACATGCAATTATTACAAAAGGGGTAAAGAATCCAACATTCGAAACCCTGTATACTGTAGAGAACCGAACCGATTTAAGCGAAAATACAACAGCATTACTCAGTGCATGGAACTATATATATAACCTCAAATTTAAATAAATAAATTTGGGTCGTAACTTCTAAAATAAGCACATTAGCTTACTTTCAATGTGACCGTTGACCTTTTGAACTTTTAACCTGGTGCACTAGATTGTTGTGCTGATATCAAAAATCGAAACGGGAAGTCTCTACTCACTACGACCATCATGTCTGCACTTATCAATTATTGTCACTCTAAGTGACCTTTGACCTGCTCGGAATAATATAGTTTTTTGCCAAGAAAGTTTGTAGTCGTCCACCATGTCCTAAAGTTATACCTCAGTTGGTTTAACCAACATCGGGCTATTACCATTTAAAAAAAAATTGCCTCTGTTGACCTCAAATTACATTTGACCTTTCAGAAAAACAATAGCAACCTTGCTCTCCTCAAGGGCCACCAACATACCATGTATGAAATCTGTCGCACCCATACTTTTTGAGATATCGTGCTTACAAGCCATCGTCACATATACACACAGACGTCAATCATGGACTTTGTTGTGTGTTTAAAGTTTGTTTCTGTGTTCAGACCATCAAACCGTGGACCGGTGTGTGTGAATTTTTACCGGTCAACATGGACATGTAATACACAAAATAGACAAAATGCCCACTAGTCATGGACTTCGGATACACCTAGGTCCACGTTTTGCACCTTTGTTTAAATACTTTTAAAGGCATCTAAGATCATGATGGCATGGGTAGGACAAACGAGGACGTCGTCCTCGTTTGGAGGGGTGTTAACGGTTAGTTGTAAGGTCAATGTCCACGGTTGCAGGTCTTTACAAACACACAAACGCACACAATTTACACTGTGTATTCCCGATATGGCCCGTACACCACCACACCACCACACACACACACAAACCCGACTGCATATAGTCCTGGTGGTGGCTTCGGCAAAGAATCAAAAATGAAATTCTACACAGTCTCAAAACTAAAGCTATTCAATGAAAACTGAACTTAATAATCCTATCTCTATCCCATAAGATTTATTGCATTTACATATGTCAAACTTAATGGCGGATTGCTATGTAATGTACATAATAACCAATGTAATATGTAGGACTGCTTGAACTCAATATAGGAATGTTTTGTGCAATAATGATTTAATCCACCATTTCACATAATATGAAACACTCCACTTCACAGGTGTGCTATGGTCACCCTTCGAAATGCCGATGGCCAGGGCGACCAGTATTGTCTCCGAGCGGATAAGGTTGGTGGCTCTAGAAGCTATGAATCTCAGCAACTGGGAGATCCAGTGTCAGAATCCCGGGTCGGGCCTAGTAGTGTGGGTTTTTCATCCGAGAGCAATCATGGTTTTCTCATGCGAACAACTTTCTCAAATTAAAAAAATCAAATTTGACTTCAAATTTATAAATTGGATGACCACCCGATGTGAAGTTGTCATTTAAAAGCGTTTCGCTTCTCCCACTTCGGTGGTTTCTTAGCGTCGTAAAATGAAATAAGTCTTCCAGGCCAATTATTATTATCATAAAACCACAGTTAAAAGCTTGAAACAATAGCTCATTTGTGGACAGGTACTATTAATTATCATAATTTGAATAATTCCCTGTATCCTATATTAGGATTGTCGTGATAGCTAGCCCAATGGATAGGGGCTTGAGGTTCGGAACCGTGAGGTCCCGGGTCGATTCACAGCTCCGCTGCTGGTTAACTCGGTATGTGTTCTCAAGCAAAACACTCTAATCTGACTGCTCCTCCGTCACCCAGGGGAATTTGGGAATATGTGCAAACATGGGACAAACATTTCGGAAGGAGACCTGACAAGTAAAGTTATGAGTCTGTGATTTATCACTATGATTACAGACCGTGGCGAAAGCCGAGTGTTAACCTGTTTTTTTATAATTTATTCCATGAGGCAGTACTTGAAACTACAGGCCATTGTACAATTTCATAGGCTGAATGAATGGAAACTAAATGAAAACGATTACGTTTTGACTTAAAAATGTGCAGAGTTTGAGGTGATCTGAACCCCGTGCAAATAACGGAAACATTAAGATCAAAATCTCTTTCAATGGGTGAAAGATTCAAGGAATCACGGCTATGCCCACTGTAAATTTATATCAAGTTTCAAGTTTAATTCTTCCTTTCAACATAATTCAGATAAATGGCATACATATATAGGTAATACAATATACTGATACAAGCAGTAATGGTAACATAACAATACAATAGTACTGGCTCCCATTACAATAATCAGTAATCAGTTAATCAGTATATATGGAAGCTAAAGCTATGAATAAATATGTAATGCATCAGGCATGACCTTTACTCAAAATGGAACAACTAGTGCATAGTTTACGGATATCATTATACCGAGTATGAAACGTACTTTCTTTATAAACCATCATTTAAAATCATAAACATAGTCAATAATATGGAGATAGATTGCGATCTTCCGGTTTCAAATGTTTTAAATATATTATAAGGAAATGACATAGGTTGAGTAAGAGTGAATTGGCATGAATTAAGGGAAGTTACTATTTTGACAGGAAAAATCAAATGTTTGGTGTCCTCTCTTATAGAATAGACTGACAATCATACTATATGATACATACATTAAAATTAAAATAGGTTGATAATTGCCTTTTGTTTGACAAACTGAACATTGTTATGTTCTGCAAATATCAGAAATCACCAATGAATGAATGAATAGGCTTCCTGTCCCGCTTGTCCACGTATAAGTTATATTAATAGCTACCCAAAGCCTTTGACATATACCAGTTATAGAGCCACTGGAATATAATCATCATCACTCCGAATTCAAACTCCTGACCTTGTGATCATAAGTCCAACGCTCTATCAACTAATTCACCCGTCAAACAGAACCTTGTACCCCACCTCCAGCATCGTCTGACTCAACGTCGAATCTTGCATAGTAAAATATACCTAAATGTGAATCTTTGACTAGTTAACTTTTAACATAAGTGAATCTTTGACGACCAAAATATGTTGTAAAGTGAATCAATGTCGAATCAACGTTGCATCTTTGGGTACGCATAAAAACTGCTGAGTCGTCAGGATTTCCTGCTCCCCGCGCTCGCCGTCGATCGTTAACGTTGCGACTGCATGCAGCCTTCATCATGAATACACAATCTGCTTGAAAAAATCAAATCGCACAGAAAGACACCGATACAACTACTGTAAGTTACAACCTAGGCTACGCCTACTTTACAACTTTATAATTTATGCCAGACTTATTTTCACGATATTATTGGTAGTGTCTCTGGGCTTGAAATAACTGTCGGTGGCTCTAGTACATTTTATATTTATTTTGGAGTTTGCGCAGTCGGTGCCGTCAAAATTGTAACACCGGTTCAATACACCGACGACCAACCCTTTGAAAATGACATCAACCCCGACAGACAGCTACTGTATCTCCCTTTTTGAAATTTATCAAGGTTGAGGAGTACCATGCATGCCAGATGGATTTAATTTTGTTTTCCTAATCAACTATTAAAAAAAAAAATGAACTGATATTGGAGTTTCAGCTGGAGCAGGCCTATTCCCCCAGATTCAATTAATTTTCTTAAAGTGGGGGATATATTCTATGTCACTATCTTGACCACCATTAATTGGTGAGAAGTTGTTGGCTGAAAATACCCACATAAATCAACGGAGTAACCCTAGGACAGCAGATGACTAAAATGATGCGATCTTCAAACAAAAAGATGAAACAATGACATTTATTGTTATATCTAAATATATTTCTGATGGACGACTCAGTTTTATCTGCCTGCCCATGTGACGCCACCATTGGTCAAATAACACTAATGACCTATCGCCCAAGTATATATCCCATATTAATTGTCGCGGCAGTAAACTGTTTTAGATACAGGTATAATACCATGCATAGGCATATGCAGTGTGCGATATATCACCTGCATATCACAGCAGTGTTGATCGACATCTTTACCACACCCAAGTTTGTACTCAATATAAATGGCCCGATCTGGGAGCTAATTGGCCAATCATGGGCCAGATAAATTACTGGGGCATGAGCTAGTATTTTTTCTCTACATGGCGTTATCTAGTCTCTACATGGGGATAAACTGATTCCTTCAGACAATCTAGCCCTGTTGGCACTGTTGGGGAGTTCTGTTTGACTGGTGCATAAGCTAACCGGTCAGCAGGTGTGTTCATGTAGTTTGGTAGATCTTACACAATGATACACATGAGTTATACTGTATACTAGGGGTCACCTAACATAGGGTTGTAGGCATTTTGAAATTAATTACACATTGTTATAAAAATATGCAGTTATAGACAAACATACTGGATATTGCTTACAAATCTACCATTGTGTAAATTATTACTGTACATGGGCAAATTACAGTTGAGTGTAAATTATTACTGGATATGGGCAAATTACAGTGGAGTGTAAATTATTACTGTACATGGGTAAATTACAGTGGAGTGTAAATTATTACTGTACATGGGCAAATTGCAGTTGAGTGTAAATTATTACTGGACATGGGTAAATTACAGTTGAGTGTAAATTATTACTCGACATGGGCAAATTAGTTGGGTGTAAATACTGTACGTGTATGGGCAAATTACAGTTGCGTGTAAATTATTACTGTACATGGGTAAATTACAGTGAAGTGTAAATTATTACTCTACATGGGCAAATTGCAGTTGAGTGTAAATTATTACTGGACATGGGCAAATTACAGTGGAGTGTAAATTATTACTGTACATGGGAAAATTACAGTTGAGTGTAAATTGTTACTGTACATGGGAAAATTACAGTCGAGTGTAAATTATTATTGGACATGCGGTAAATAACTATAACTATAACTACAAACTTAAACTTAACTACAAACTTTGTGGGCAATTCCACGCAAAGTTTGACATGACTATTATTATTGTTTTATTTTGTATATTCTTAAATTTGGTACCAAATTAAAGCTGAGAGTCTGAAGTATTCTAAAAATAATAATGATTTTTCCGGCAATTTTTTTAAACACTATTTATACATAATTAATTAAAATATATTTAAATATCACTATAATTATGCAAAAATATGATATTTTATTAAAGCTATTTTAAAAGTAACATTATAATAGTTTTTGTAACTTAAGGTATTAACTTAAATTTACCACATATATGTATCAAAATATATTAATTTTGAAAGGCACGCTCTTAATGGCCACCCCTTTAAAAAAATGGCCTAAAATGTCACGGCGTTACCAAAAAATGCTGTACACTGTATCAATCAATTAATCACAGTTTGTGGCTTCAGTGTCAGTCAGGATTAGTATGAGGATCACTAGATTGTTGCCCATGCTCAAATGATGTACACTGAACATCAATCAATTAATCACAGTTTGTGGCGTCAGTGTCCATCAGGATCAGTACGAGGATCACTAGATTGTTGCCCATGCTCAAATGCTGTACACTGCATCAATCAATTAATCACAGTTTGTGGCTTCAGTGTCAGTCAGGATCAGTACGAGGATCACTAGATTGTTGCCCATGCTCAAATGATGTACACTGCATCAATCAATTAATCACAGTTAGTGTCTTCAGTGTCAGTCAGGAACAGTACAAGGATCACTAGATTGTTGCCCATCATGCTCAAATACTGTACACTGCATCAATCAAATAATCACAGTTTGTGGCTTATCAATCAATTAATCACAGTTTGTGGCGTCATTGTCCATCAGGATCAGTTACCTCCAATTTCTGGAATAGGTGTTATACAGATATCCATATCAAGGCAAACGTAATACTGTTGAACACATATTGATCCTGTTAATATTATGTTACAGTCCTTATTGGCCAGGTTCATTTTATTATGATTGTATCATGTTACTGAAAAAATACAGGGTTGTAACAGAAGTAGATGAAAAATAAATTAATTGACTCAAGGCCAAACCCCAAAGGACCTGGAAATGTTGTGGTAAAACATAATAATATGAAAGGCCTCAAATTTTAAAAGTGACAAGCACACTGGGGATGCCTATTATTCATGGATAGTCTTACATACAGACCCACAGTACTAAAATGCATAGCTTACATTATGTGGACATACCAGAGAGGTGCATCCTTACATCAAGTAGGGAGACACACTATTTGCAACATAGCTTACATTATGTGGACAGACCAGGGAGGTGCATCCTTACATCAAGTAGGGAGACACACTATTTATAACATAGCTTACATTATGTGGACAGACCAGAGAGGTGCATCCTTACATCAAGTGGGGAGACACACTATTTATAACATAGCTTACATTATGTGGACAGACCAGGGAGGTGCATCCTTACATCAAGTGGGGAGACACACTATTTGTAACATAGCTTACATTATGTGGACAGACCAGGGAGGTGCAACCTTAGATCAAGTTGTGATTCTTAAATTGGTTTACTGTATAACTTCTAAAATATACCTTTTGTTCTTCAATCAGCATGTTTAAAAACGGTCTAGTAGGCTTATAGTAGCCTACAGTATATTTGTTGATTTTACTTTTGAGGTTGACACTGAACAAATAGTGTCAAAAGAGTGTTTTCAAAAACAGTAACTTTAAGTGTAACATATAGGGCCTACTACATGTAAACAGTAGTGTAATAATATTTCTTAACCATGCAACATCCAATTTTTATCTCTTTTTATTTTATTGAAGGATTTTTTATTACTAATAAATAAACTCTTTTCGTGCCCTCATATTAGCAAGATTCGTTTATGATATTACGTTAGGTAAAATAACAGTATGTAACTGTTTGCATGGTATATAATCTCTGAACTACAATTTAACAAGATAACAACTACATGTACCAGCCTACCAGGCTTATACAATCTGATATACTGTAGCAAAAGCATAATATGAGTTGAATAAATCTCCATTTCAATAATATTTCATAACATAACTCCCCTACTTAGTTTTACAATGATGCATGTGTATCATTATGTTTCTATATCAAAAAGTCAGGTTACAGGCAGCGGGGTTATGTCTACGTGCGTACATTTCAATGTACATAATTACATGGTTTTGTTGTAACCAGTGCTGTACATAGCAACCAAATTGGTCGCATTGGCGACTAGATTATTGTAAATGCGACTAGATTATTTTTGAAGGTGCCATTGGCACCCATTTTTTTCCTTCTGTTTTTTTTGTTGAATTTTTTCTTAGTCTACAAACAACAGTAATTCACACATGCAAGATAAGTAGGCCTATATTTATGTAGAAGTGCATGTTGTATAATACTTTGGTGGTAATAAACAATCAAATAAACCAATAATGTGAAAATCACGGACAAAATTACACAATCGTGTACTTTTGGGACCTTTCGAAAAATCATGTTGGCGCCGAACTCTGAAAGTTTAGGAGCCATTTAATTTTTATTGCCACGCACAGCGTTGGTTGCAACGCAAAATAGCATGCTGTGTCTTTACAACGCTTTCGTGATGGACTGGATAAATACTCTATAACCACCCTAAAAGGGTTCTCCCACACAAGAAACGTTGAAGATGGAAACTGAGGGAGAGTTTCTGGCCGAGTCAGGAAGAGAGTTCCAATCAATAATGGTGCGAGAAAATAATGTCTACTTGACGGCATTGGTTCCTGACCATTTTCAACGCATAAGTTACATGGGCCTTTGATACACCAGTTAGAGCCACTGGAATATAAAAACACCAGCACTCCATAATCGAACTTGTGACCTTTCTGGACCGGTTTCATTAAAAATAATATGGCTACATGGATCTTGGTCTATATTATAGCTATAAATGTGAAATATTATTGCGCACAATTACGTATCTAGCTGGTAAGCACGGTCTGTGTTTCTGTCGGATACTGAACTGGACTCACAACTTGAGCATAGCGTTCAGGAGGTTGGTGTGCGCAGATGAAAGACAAAATGGCCGGCTGTAAAGCCTAGTTCGTCTTGTGGATGTAATTCTTGAAGTGATGCAGCCCTCCAGCAGCAATACCAGTCTCATCCAGATTGTTGCAGTCCTTTACTGTTCTTGGGGAAAAAAGAGTTTGTAAATTGGTCTGTGTTACATTGATACAGTTGTAATTATTGAGGGTTGTGTCTTGATGATCTGTTTCAATAGGTGATATATGAAATAGCCACAAGGTTGTTTATGATTTTACATAACAAGAATAGTCTTTATTTACGACAACAATCAACAAGGGGAGCTTTGAAACACTGGATTATCTACTGTAGTTATTAAAGAAAAATCTGGCAGCCATATTTTTAATAGATTGTAATTTGTTTTTATCAGTTTGCAAGTATGGGTCTCAGACTATAGTCATATATTCAAGATTCTTTCTAATGAGGTATATATGCACGGTTTCCTTTAGTTTTTTTGGGCAGTGTTTAAGATTTCGAGAAGAAATACAAGAGTCGAATTTGGTTCATTAGATATTTTGTCTATGTGCGGGGACCATTTTAGTTTATCATTGAACAGCAAAACTAGGTAGGGATTTGGGGTAACTTGTTTAAGGATACTATTATTTAGGGAGTAATCATAATGAATGGGATTGTTGTTGTGAGTATTATTAGGTATTTGGCCTGCTAAGGGTTGATGCATAGCTTTACAACAAATGGGAAGTCCAATTTTTTTACAATACATAACTTAAACAAAGTAAGAAAGCTCCGTAACCTGGGAAGGTAATGTCCAGAAAATTCAAAATAATCACTATCAATTGCAATCAGAGTATTCCCAGTAGTGGTCAAAATAATCACTATCAATCGCAATCAATTCCTAGTAGTGGTCAAAATAATCACTATCAATCGCAATCAGAGTATTCCCAGAAGTGGTCAAAATAAACACTATCAATCAAAATAAAAAGTAATAACAGTAGTAGTCACAATAATCACTATCAATCGCAATCAGAGTATTCCCAGTAGTGGTCAAAATAACCACTATCAATCACAATCAGAGTATTCCCAGTAGTGGTCAAAATAATCACTATCAATCGCAATCAGAGTATTCTCAGTAGTGGTCAAAATAATCATTATCAATCGCAATCAGAGTATTCACAGTAGTGGTCAAATAATCACTATCAATCGCAATCAGAGTATTCCCAGTAGTGGTCAAAATAATCACTATCAATCACAATCAGAGTATTCCTAGTAGTGGTCAAAATAATTACTGTCGATCACAATCAGAGTACTCACAGTAGTGGTCAAAATAACCACTATCAATCACAATCAGAGTATTCCCAGTAGTGGTCAAAATAATCACTATCAATCACAATCAGAGTATTCCTAGTAGTGGTCAAAAT
>JAODAI010258060.1:0-10200 GCA_027575025.1 Scotoplanes globosa | reverse complement strand
ATGTGAATCGCTGCCGGAGTAATATGTCGGGGCTGTTACATCAATGTGAATCGCTGCCGGAGTAATATGTCCATCTCGCCCGGCCGTTGTAAACAACGGGGCTGTTCCACTCAAACTGCGTGACATAAATAACTGTGATCACGCAGGGCCAGAAGTTTGAATACGGCTGTAGCTGATATGTACCAAAGACTTTCTGTGGCTCATATAACATTGGTGTCTCAAGGACCAGGGCATCTATCAATTAATGGAACCACGCCTGCCAGGTTCACCTAGTTTGCTGTCTACAGCAACCTGTCATCTAACCGGTTGGGATGTGAATTTTTCCTTTTGACTTTTTCCGCTCGTGCCTTGAGCACAGTTCGGGACCACATTTGGCCGAATGGGTCCACCCGTTGAGAAGTTACGCAACATTTAGCGAGCCACGTCACAAAAATATGTCAATTGTTGCATTATATTGGTGGTGTAACGTGTACAAAACAACGGATTAGACGCTATTGTGGTGCTAATTTGTATATCAAATGGACCTGAAAAGTATGTGAATGCTTTAACCCGTTCACTGCTAACACCTGTATATATATACAGGATCATATACTTGTCACTCTGCTGACACCGTATATACATACACCCGTATATACACCCGTATATATAGCCTTATATACACCTGTATATATACACCTGTATATACGCACTGTGTTAAGGAATTCAGCATACACAGTCATATTGACATAATACGGTGTACCAGTAAAGGGATTAAGCTAGTCAAATTTTCCCTCAAATTTGCCCAATTTATCATCTGTTTATGGTTAGCTCAGTGGATACAGTGTCAGGTTTGTAATCCAAAGTCCCATTTATCATCTGTTTATGGTTAGCTCAGTGGATACAGTGTCGGGTTTGTAATCCAAAGTCGGGGGGTGATGAAGGCATGTGTCTCTAATTAATGGTACACATCAAAGACTTTGGCTGACTCTGTCTGACCGACTTGGCAAACAAACTTAAAGCATTCAATCAATTGATATGTTTACATCATTACGCTAAAATGACTTCTCACAGTCAAATATCCATTTTCAAGCAAATGTTCTCTATTCTCGAGAAATGTAAATTTGACCGAATTTGTGGATGGACTAAATATAATCTCTCTTGACTGGTACGAGCGATGTATATGCAGATATATACTGATCTGTACTGGGTATATTAATTTGCAGATATATACTGATCTGTACTGGGTATATTAGTTTAGTTAAATAGGTTTGTTGTATAAATAGTTTCGTTGTATGGGGTTAACAACACTGAACAGACGGCTTATGAATTAACACTGTACCGTGATGATAGTGGATGATCACCAGCCTTTTGTCCTGACCTGCTCAAGGTCAGAGGTTTAAATACAGGGTGATAGTGATTATATTCCAGTGGCTGTAACTGGGTGACTGCTATATCCTCTGTGTTGAAAAGGGCCAGCAAAACCTATTCGTTCATTCATTCACTCTTTGTAGGTAATAGCAGTTTTCTTCATGAAATCCGAGACTATTTTGCTTAAACCGTCTTAGGGTATTTAAGCATTGTTGATTGTTCTTATAATTACACCTAGCCACTTCTTTTTAATGGTGTCTATGATTAGTTGAATTTTAAATTTCCAATATATATCCAGGGTAATTTTCATTCTTTTAATGCCACCAATCGTTCCGCCGGCATTTTATTGTTCCACCCTTAATAATAATATATAGATATAATTATATGTATATGTATATATGTATATATATATATATGTATATATATATATATGTATATATATATATGTATGTGTATATGTATGTATGTGTATATTTATATATATATATATATATGTTTGTTTGTGATGCATTCTGGGAATACCCTTCATATGGTGGAAGAATCAATTATTGAGTTACTTTTATCATATCCAGGTTATTGTTTATTGTTCTGTTTCTGTTTAAATCATGGATGTACATATATGTACCCCTTCCTCATAAAAAGTTATGTGTAACTGAAAACATATAACGCATACTTTGTAGCAAATTGTTACATTTCTGTAAATTGCAATAATCTGGCATCCAGCGGACTTCCCAGACTGCACCACAAATGTAGCATACATATATTGTTGATCGTGTATCTTGCATACACTCCAAGTACGTTTTCTTGTTCACAATTCGGATTTATGGTATGAAAATCATTTCCATCAAATTTATTTTTTGGTATTATCTTATAGTTGATCAAATCCGGCTGCACATTCATATTCATAGCTGACTAATCAATTATCGTCAATTACTCGCATAATCACCAGTTTGTAACGTAAGTTTTATGACACAATCAATTATCGTCAATTACTCGCATAATCACCAGTTTGTAGCATAATCACCAGTTTGTAAGTTTTATGACACAGTTCCACCTTTTGGTGGGTTGTTTTATTATTGTCATTCAGTGAAACAAATTTATTATAATGTCAACAATGACATCGGACACAAAGTAGTGAAGAAAATTAAAGCATGCTTGTATATTCTGGAAATATCTGGCATATTATATTTTTAGAAGTTTAGTCTTTTAGCCAAAATATTCAGCTGCATTTAGACATGGACTAACGAAATGATTATTTTATTACACAAAACAGTTACAGTAATATGTTATGTTAGAAGATACATCTAGGAATCCTGGCGTGTGGACATGTTCTCAGAAGATACATCTAGGAATCCTGGCATGTGGACATGTTCTCAGAAGATACATCTAGGAATCCTGGCGTGTGGACATGTTCTCAGAGATACATCTAGGAATCCTGGCGTGTGGACATGTTCTCAGAAGATACATCTAGGAATCCTGGCGTGTGGACATGTTCTCGGAGAGCTGTGACGAAGCATGTATGTGCTGTTTCAAAGGCTTTATTTGTTTATTATTAAAAGTCAGTTTTAACTTCATATCCAGAACATATGTGATGCACCACGGCAGATTGGGTAGTATGTCGTCATCATCGATATTGAGATACAAGAGGTTTTCGTCCAAAATATGTCACTTGTGAAATTGCTTAAAAGCGATGTGATAAACAAATTTCAGTAGCTTACAGAATTAATAATTTCTTGATTTTGGTATAAAAATAAAGCTAATGGCGTCATCTTTCAATTTACACTAAAATCGCAATATGCCCAAAGGCCGACATAATACCCGTTCTACTACGGTGCATCACATATGTTATGATGGCCTTAGTAAACATGTGGTGAACATTTTATCATCATAATGAAATCTGTCCTTGCTTTTATTTGATATAATGTGTGTATAACAAAATCTTCACCCTCGACGAAAGTAGCAAACAATCAAATATTTCCCTCACCATGACTTCACCGAATAAATTATGTTCTGTTACATACACAGCATAATTCACTGTAAATAAAACACCCCCTTTTGAAAAAAATATATTACTTCAAATAATCTCCTCCCCGACACACTGGAAATGGTCTCCCACCCAGGGAGTATATTTGTGATTATATGGTACATATTAGGTTTTAGTCATGATACATATGATACATACCATTACATTTTAGTTATATGGTACATATTATACATACATTAATAACTTTTAGTGACGTTTAATAGTGTTTTACCATGTTTTAATACCAACTCTAATTATCAGATGTATTTTAATATTAAATGTTGTATAATAAGCTACTTTTAACTGGAAATATATGTTTGTGTACGTAATACTGACACAGTGGACCGTTTTGTATAGAGCTCAGGTTTATATTTTTAAACCACATGATATATCACACAATTATGTCTGCTCTCAGCATTAGCACTCTTTCACTATCAAATTCCTGCCATGAAATTGTGCTTCCTAATTCTGACCTGACCCATGGTTACAACAATCACCTTGGCGAAATGATTTGTCTACTATTGTAGTACACTGCCCTCTATTTTTCATTCACAATATTATGGCCGAGTCAATTCCGAGTCGTAAGATTATTGCCAAAGACTATAAACATACGATGCTGCCTTTTAGCTGGATGCTCTGCAAAATAATTTGGAGGAGCATGATCAACAATCAACTCGTCCACAATTTGGGAAAATGACACCATTTTTTTTAATTTCATATTGACATGTAGGCCTACTCTCTGTGAAATTTTAGATCCGGAAATTATACATAGTTGACCTGCTCTAACAATATGGATCCAAATATACAAGTGATATAATTTGAAATCCAACCGCTACACACTTTCATGTGGTGTATACCATGTATGCATATCATGTTTGTATCCAACTTTACTTAATGTGCACGCATATAAACATATTTTACTTAATTAATGCGCGCGCATTTAGACCTATTTCCAGAGCTATAGCTCAAACGTATCTATTTGTGACTTCCAACTCATCTTGTCAGTGCAGATCACATATGGAATATAATTATGTCTAGCAATAGAAAACAATCATCTTCCAATGATATGTCTACACGAATAACACTGCACAAGTTTCTAAATGGACAGAATTTAACAAATAGTGGATACTTTAACATGTGCTTTTGGGTGCTTTTGGGGAAATAAAAAGTGGTTGAAAATGAGCTAAAAATTGGGGGAAATGCTCACTTTATGTGCAAGATAAATTCATGTTTTGCCCTAAAAGTTAACTTTCTGCTTTAGATTTTAACCCAAACGTTCTTTTAAGGGAAATATAATAATATCACAATAGCAAAAACATCTAATTCTGACAATAAAATTTGTGATGATAATTCCACAATTTTCTATTTTTTACTTTTGTATTTGAGACAAACGCCTACTTTTTGATGCCGGATCACTTATTCTTCTAAGTTTGTAGCCTATGTAGGTCAAACGGGCTAACCGAAATGTCTATCCAATTAAATTGTGTATCCAGTTACATTGATGATACTATGGATCTGTATTTGTGATGCACCGCGGAAGATCGGGTGTTCTGTCGGCATTCTTCAATTTTAGATAGGAGAAGTTTTCTTCTCAAATTGATCACTTGATCAAGTCAATTAAAAAATTCAGTAACTTAAGAAAGTAATATTTTCTTGATTTTGGTATTCCAGTAAAGCAACTGAATGATATCGTCTCTTTTTACACCAATGTCTGAGCATGACCCAGGGCAGACGTACAGGATATGCCGTACATCGAGTATCAGAAGAGTTAATGACACACACACACATACATATATATATGAAGGAAATAAACCCACACACATATATATATATGTGAAGGAAATAAATCTTTCTACCAACATTATTCAGTTAAAAACTGATACTGCAAAATATATCAGCACACAATATATTGCTGACTGTGATATGTTTCGATTTTAAAATTTGATAGATGCTGCGGCATTTGAGGATGTCTCTTTACTTACTTACATATTTAATAGTTTTAATCATTCTATATTTTTTATCACATTATGTACTTCCCCTGTATAGTTTGTTATATATAGCAACTTGTATAGTTTGTGTCTTTCTTTATAATTAGTGTATTCAACTTTTATTTGTTGCCAAGTAGTGATATATCAGTTTCACACGTTGTGGTCATCCGCTCATTCGGTAGTGCATCCACCTCTCTGTCAAGCAGGTGATCAGTAGGTTCATGCCGAAGATATTAGAAATGGGACAGATACCTTGTCACTTAATGTATAGCATTTATACAGCGCCGTCAATCTTGGATGAATGAATGAATGAATTAATACGTTTCCTGGCCCTATTTAATGCAGAGGTTATATGATCAAACAAAACCTTTGATAACCAGTTATAGCAACTGGAATATAATCATCACCGTCAATCCGTAATCAAACCCCTGACCTTGCGATTACAAGTACAATGATCTACCCACTGAGCTATTAACCAGTCGGACAAAAAAGTTGTGGCACACTTTGTTTGATCGTATAACCTCTACGTTGAATAGGGCCAAGAAACCTATTCATTCATTCATTCCAAAATGAGGCCACGATCTACGCCATTAAATACGTCGTACAAATCGACTGTTGAAATGCAATCTATGAATTTATTTTGTTATTGAAAGTAGTCGGCGAATACATCTTATCGATCAATCGCTAAAAAGTAGTACAAGATGTAACCAACCAATCGGATATAACATTTTTCCCCATTGTTCCCCTTCGTCCAATCAAATCACATCATAATTAATTAACATGAATAATGCATATTCATATATAATGTTTCTCATTGTAGCCATTTATAATACATCAACCAATCGGATATAATATTTTTCCTCTTCATCCAATCAGATAACATCTTAATTAATTAACATGAATAATCCATATTCATTATATAATGTTTCTTGTTGTAGCCGTTTATACAACATAATTATTGTTTAGTAGTTATTATAACTTGGTTTTCTTGTTGAATTTTTTGACTGACACTACATAAACTAATAAACAGAAATGTTGATGAATTAATCAATGAGGATTTGTTCTTAGTCTGACCGGTTAGATCAGTTGATATAGCGTTGGACTTGTGGTCGCTTTGTTAAGGATTTTGAGTACAGGGTGATTCTGATTATATTCCAGTATCAAAGGCTTTGGATGGGTTAGGGTTAGGGTTAGGGTTTGAGTACAGGGTGATTCTGATTATATTCCAGTATCAAAGGCTTTGGATGGCTTATATAACCTCTACGTTGTAAAACCTCCCCTATCTCAAAATGAAGAATGCCAACATAATACCCGATCTGCCGTGGTGCATCACATATATCAAAGTATTTGTGGTAGTTCATATAACCTCTGCGTTGAAAAAAGGGTCAGGAAAACCCAATCAATCAATCAAACAATAGTCTGGCTGACCATCTTGCAAAGAGTAGGGAGTTATCTCGGATGGCCATTCTTTTTATTTGTTTGTATCGTAAAACCCCTGAATGGGACTTGAATATAATTAACCTATCTGGCACTGCTATAGCCTTGTGATAATGTGCTGTTAAGAAATGATCTCCCTCTCAATCAATAGTAAATGATCACTGGATGGTTTATCATGGTAGGCAAACGATGTGGAACGAAGGGAATGTACTACAACTTCAAATCAGCAATTTGTTGATATAGTACTCTTATCATGAATGATTTCCAAGACAGTTACAGGGTGTGTTAATGTGTGATACCATTAACTTTTTGTATCCATCTGTATTCTTGCTGATCCCGAGTTGACAGTGTGGTGACACCACCGTTTTGCAGCATTCTATAAGCCATCAACATAGTATTTAATGACGCCATGTAAATTCATTCCTATCTTTTATACATGTAAATATTTGTAAGATAGCTAGCACGGGCGTTGGCATTGTACAATGACGTTGTCCGCACTTATTGGCGTACCGGTAGACACTATTACGTTATTGCAGGCTGCCACATATTGGTAGGCTATGGTGTATATTTCAACCGGTGTCGGAACTCAAGTTGTATAGCACACCATTCCCAGATAGTTCATCAAATTGTACAGAAATTTAGAGATGTCTGCTTTTACATTTATAAATATATTGCTGCACTATTAAACTACCATTGTTTTATAATACTTTTATACCCAAATCAAGTGGTCCGTGGTTTGTTTCATGACTGATTTAAAACAAATTAACAGGAACACACTTTGATATAAAAACTTTGTCGCCTGGGAGAACGACGCCCGTACCATTAAGATATATTTTAGTGTATTAGTACCATGTATTGTATCTATGATTGTTATATAGCCTACTATTGTCAATAGCTTTATTATTATGTAATAATCAAAATGTCTGTATTCAATATCTCACTGCTTTATGTGTGTCGTCGATATGTAATCTTTGTGGATGTATGCAACATGGTACAAATAAAGTATTTTACAAATTAATAAATCACAATGTTTTATGTATTTATTTGTTGTTTAATATACAAATACGGAATCATTTCAAGTTCTACAGTTAAGTTAATTGAAAGATTGTTGAACGTTATATTGACAAGTTGACAATAACGTTTAATCTTTCCCCAAAATATTTTTTTGAACTATTGAACAAAAAACATTCATAATTTGTTTTATATAAGATTCTCTACATGAATGCAGCCTCATGAAAAATGCTACATCCGATGTTGGCTAGGCCTATCCCATCATAAATAATTAACTTTTGAAAATGTTACTCTGTTATTCATATGCCATATATGTTTAATAGTATTAACATGTTACTCTATTATTTGCTTTCATATGCCATATATATTTAATAGTATTAACATGTTACTCTATTATTTGCTTTCATATGCCATATATGTTTAATAGTATTAACATGTTACTCTGTTATTTGCTTTCATATGCCATATATGTTTAATAATATTAACATGTTACTCTTCTATTTGCTTTCATATGCCATATATGTTTAATGGTATTAACAAGTTGATAGAGCGTTGTACTTATGATCGTAAGGTCGGGAGTTCGAATCCGGAGTGATGGTGATTATATTCCAGTGGCTCTAACTGGTATATCAAAGGCTTTGGGTGGCTCTTGTAACCACTGCGTTGAGAAGGGCCAGGACACCTATTCATTCATTTATTCATCTGACCAATGCTCGTTCATTTAATACCATGTATGTCAGCCTATGCCACCTGACTGCTTCAATTTCCACCATGACGTGATTAATCCAGTATTGTTATTGGACAATGGAAGACTTTTCCTAAAATGTTCCCTCATTTTCATTCAGCAAGATAAGGGTTAAGTATTTTAATATGTATATGTCATTAAATTTTGCAAAATAATTTCACGATGCCTAGTTTAAACTGACTTTAAAATGTTGTGCACAGCTGAAAAACTAAGAAATTAACTACTGTGTAGTGGTTTCATGGCTTCGTAATTAAGCCTAATTCAAGTCTATGTCCTTCTTCAAAATGGCAGCTTTCAATCGCATATTTTGATAGCTAATATCTTTAGAAGTTTAAGGGCTATATTTATATTGTTTGCAACATATTGTAGATACTTTTAGTCTTTTGGAGCCTATTAAATTGAACAACGTTTTCATAGTTTTGATCCATAAGAAAGCCTTTGTTTGGGTGGATCATTTGTTTGTTTGTTTGTTTCAGAACTTTATTTTAACCAATAGTTTTGATGGTTCATATAGAATAATAATATACATCTTACAAGCATGTAAGTATTTCATTAATTTTACAAGCAATATATTAGTACAATATTTAAGTAAACAGATATCAAGTAAAATGAAAAAGTATTATTAGAATAGGATGTAATACGAAATTTGGAGATATTAAATGGAATATTTAATTGACCAAAATAGTGATGTATGAGGTTTCAGATGAGAAATAAAGAGGACTATACTGCCCTCTATAGGGCGGAGCTCAGATCTAGGGCCTAGGCTAGAGCCGGCCGGGAGGCGGGGCCTAAGAGGCGGAGCCTGGGAGATTGTGAGGCCGATAGGGGAGTCTAGGGGTGTAATGTTCTCGATGTTATGGGGAGTAGATTAGGAGTGGCATTAAGAATGTTGTTAGGGTAAGTATATAGTCTACTCGTGAATACCCAAACCATTAAGTTTTGGGGATTTCAGAGGTTGCTCGTTAACAATTTATTATGCTGAGGGTTTAAGAAGGGCGTGTGTCACGAATACTATACTACTGTTCAGTGGAGGTTGACAATAGTATGTTCCCACATAGTCATTTATAGTCTGATAGTGGTGAGTGACATAGTTACCAGACTATAAATGACTATGTGCTGACATAATACTGTTAACCTCGATAGAACAGCGTGCGCTACTGCCATGTGATTTTTTCTCCATCACGATAGAAATTGATCAAACAGCGAAGGTTTATTAATTTACGATGCTAAAAGACCACCAAAGGGGGAGAATCGTAAATAAAGGCTTTGAATTTCAACTTAATGCCGGGCGGCCGATCGGTCAATTCATATAACTTGGAAGTCCAATTTGGATAACTGATGTCGTGAAGTTGGAAACATATTTTCCTCTGTTAAACCCCACACTACTTGGAGTATGTGGCCTGTATGTTGAAGTGTCATTGCTTAATATGAAACCATGAAGCCTATATCCGACATGATTTTGACTGCACATTGACTTTCACAACGCAGGTCATAATTTAATTGCTATTGCGACAGGGTGTGTGCACAATAGATAATAACAGGCGCGGATCCAGGGGGGGCGCAGGGGGTGCGCCCCCCCCCCTATTTTTTCACTTTCTTGCATAGACGTTACACTATTCACCGATAATTCCATTACAAAAATGTGTTGG
>JAODAI010257727.1:0-10201 GCA_027575025.1 Scotoplanes globosa | reverse complement strand
TCGTCACATTGATGTTTAGTAACAGTCGGTATATTCGTTACATTAACAGTCGTCACATTGATGTTTAGTAACAGTCGGTATATTCGTTACATTAACAGTCGTCACATTGATGTTTAGTAACAGTCGGTATATTCGTTACATTAACAGTCGTCACATTGATGTTTAGTAACAGTCGGTATATTCGTTACATTAACAGTCGTCACATTGATGTTTAGTAACAGTCGGTATATTCGTTACATTAACAGTCGTCACATTGATGTTTAGTAACAGTCGGTATATTCGTTACATTAACAGTCGTCACATTGATGTTTAGTAACAGTCGTTATATCCGTTACATTATCAGTCATTGTATCGATGTTTAGTCACAACCGTTATGTTACATTATCAGTCGTTGTATTGATGTTTAGTAACAGTATAGTTATATTCGTTATATTACTGATATTTCGTTTCCCGTCAGATACGAGTTACGGGAAGACAGGAAGCGCGAAGAGGCACGGGGGAAGTTCCAATTTGATGACATAAAACAGGACATTGTCAATGCTTTGGAAAAGATAGGATCAAATTCCAACCAGGGTGCAGAAACGAAACCTGCTCCCCATTACCACGACAACCCCAACGCGCGAAGGACAACATCGATGGAGAATGGAGCTGGTGGCGTGGGTGATTCAAAGAGAAGTCCGCGAGTCCTACGAAAGTTTCAAGACAGGCGGCGACAATTACAGGCCTCGTCGTTTGCTGGTAACTACGGGATACCTGGTACAGGTGAACATGCGCACAACCAACTTGGAGCAACAAACGTACATAGTACACACCACCCAATGGAGTCCAGTGGCATAACAAAGCATGACCTGGATAACATGAAGCTCCAAATAATTGATTCACTAAAAGACGAGATACGTAAGACTGCGGAGTCGTCGCTACGTAATTACGATTCATTGCCGCCGACCCCGCCACTTCCTCTGGGATATTACAACAGGTTCGATAGACTCGACGTTGTTTCACGTCCCCCTACTCCACCGCCGACACCCTATAGTATTCAACCAATCCACGGCAACGTAACCGTCGACATACACGGGATACGACAGCGCACAAGTAGTTCCGGTATACGCTACCATCTATCGCCGCCCGTCTTTGAATACCCTCCAGAGATTCATGGACGGCCAAGTAATCCTAATCGTCATTCATTGACTCTTTTATAAATTATCTAACCAATGTGCCAGTGACGTAAATGTCAAGTATGGGTGGTCTACAATGATTTGTAAATAATTGAATTTATAACGGGGACTTCTATGTATTTATGTTTTATGTCTGTATTATCATAGTCACTGTCGCTCTGGTCGTGTATGAGAGAGATGAACCCCTTATTTAAAGAAATGTGTTCATGTATATATACGATGATTCGATTATTTCATCATGCTGTCTGTGATTATTTTGGTACCAAGGAGTATTCCAGGTTAGATGTTAGGAAGTTTTCCTCTTCACAGAGAGTTGATGATGAATATAATGACATTGCGCGGATAATGATAATGCCTTAAAAGAATAGTCTCGGTAGGTATTTTTGTAACTGTGGACGGATTTAAAGAGGTCCATTATGGGGACTGTGTCCTTGCTGATCCTTCCTTACTTAACTTAGCTTAACTATGCACGTTTAGATCCAAAATGATGTTATATCATTTGCAACTGTTGAAGTACCTTAATAATTCATGTAATTTGTAGGGTATACAGGCATACTTGTATTTTGGTGTTGAGCATATATATATATAAGTGTTGAGCATATTGTCCCTCCGATGTATCTACACTGAATTTTACACGGATTCTTTAATGAACAGTATATTAGCAATTGCACAATTTGAAAAAGGTTCATCTGTATAATGAAATTATTTTCAGATCAATTATTTTTTTTGAGAAAAAAAAAGTTCAAGGGTCACAAAGAAGGAGGATCTTTTCTTTGACGCTCGCGAAATTTTGTAATGTTCATTGACATGTTCATTGACAGCCAAGCGGTTAGGGTTGGTCATTCTAAACTCAGAAACTTTGAGATCCCGGCTCGTTTTTTACGTGAGAGAAATCATACTATATGGTACAGGCATATAGCTTGATAAAGGAAGGCATACTATATTGTTATTGACAAATCACGTAGGCCTAAATAGTATTTATATGCTACAGGTGGTTATGAATATAAAGTGATGAGAAAACAACCGTGAACACTGCGTTGGTGATTCAACATTTGACCGAAAAATAGTTAGCTGTGTTCATCCTTCGAAGACGCAGATACACACATAATATATTACATCGTGAAGCATAGTCATGATAGTACTTAGACATGCAGACTTGAGAACGCCACTATGATGCTCAAAATATGCATACATTTAACAAAAATATAGATTCTATACTAAAATTAATTTATGTTGGTTGATGTATGTAATTTATTACGGCTGTCATGCAGGTTCCCAGTTGGCATATAATTCATTATCACTGTTATCGGGCAGGTTCTCAGTTGGCATATAATTCATTATCACTGTTATCGGGCAGGTTCTCAGTTGACATATAATTCATTATCACGGTTATCGGGCAGGTTCTCAGTTGGCATATAATTCATTATTACGGTTATCAGGCAGGTTCTCAGTTGACATATAATTCATTATCACTGTTATCGGGCAGGTTCTCAGTTGGCATATAATTCATTATTACGGTTATCGGGCAGGTTCTCAGTTGACATATAATTCATTATCACGGCTGTCATGAAGGTTCTCAGTTGGCATATAATTCATTATCACGGCTGTCATGAAGGTTATCAGTTGGCATATAATTCATTATCACGGTTATCGGGCAGGTTATCAGTTGGCATATAATTCATTATTACGACTATCGGGCAGGTTATCAGTTGGCATATAATTCAGTACCAAACCTGGTATAATATAGATGTTCTTTTCTGGCGGCCATTTTGGGGGTCACATTTGAATTATGTCACGTGATGTTAATATTTTGACCAACAAGCCAATCGTTCGTTGTCTATTAATCAGCCAAGCCAATCAGTAATAGTCAATGAGCTAATTATTTATAGATCCAAGAGTACTTTATATTATAATACTACTAAATGCGATGAAATGACATCACATGCACGCATATTTTTTACATAGGTATTAAGCTAGTTAGCTGACGGTGAATAAGCAACATAATATGTCATTGTTTCAAATTGCAACACTAAAAGATACAGAGCAAAGCGAAATATGTTAGCATTCGCCATGTAATTGTGTGATGTACATCTCATGCCTTTAAAATAAATATTTATTCATTATTCACACAATTACAATAACATAATATATGTAATTTAATATTCCGTACACAGCAATTACCTTTATTGTAGGTTGATATATAATAAAACTGTCAATTTAGTATTTAACTTAAAATGATATTGGCCTTATCTTGCTAGTTAAGTAGAGTTGAACTAAAGGCCAAATAATTTTCCTATAAAATTATAGCTTACTTTCTATAAACATCTCAAAACTTTCATTTTAGCTGGATAATATTTGTCTGACTTAGTTGATTGTGATGAGCTTTGAGACATTCGTCACTATGGCGCGACAAAATGTATATTATTATTATTATTATTAACATTTTACAAAATAAATGTCGTGGGCCTGTACCTGCATGAAAGTAAATATCACTTGTAAACAACATTTATGACCAAATTATGAAGATTTAGTTGTATATAGCACAGTACTGATATATTTTTGAAATAGTGATTATATTTGTGATATTGGCCTTTATTAATAAAAAAATGCTAACCGTGCCACGGAAAGCACAACTGTTTTAAAATAGGTCATTTAAGACATGCAGAACAACTCGGAAGAGCCTGCCCTGGAATGTCGGTCCCTGTCGGGGAAACCATGACGCTGTCGTTCGCTTCGGCCACCGGACATATATTGTCACAGTTCCTTTAACACATTACATAGTAGGCCTGGCTTATAATTAAAATTTATATTATTTTATATGGACAAAATACGGTATAATTAAGTTTGTACTTAATGTTATACTGCACATCTTATGTTTAGAATACTTCAGATTTAAACCGACACTGAGCTTTATATATAATATCATTACATAGATCCAACTATTAAATTAACTCTGATATTGCATACCCCACGATGGAACACGTGTTATGTCGGTTCTCGGTCAAGGTGAGATATTAGTGTAAACATACATTACATGGATTCAACTATTAAACTAGCTCTGATATTGCATATGTTGCATTATGTTGTGGAAAAACAAATAAATAAATTAAATTAAATATGTGATGTCCCACGACAGAACAGGTTATCGGTGTGATATATTGAGTGTAAAAAGACAAAGAAGATCATCAGCTTTATCTTGATACCAAACTCAAGAAAATAGTAGTTTTTAAGTTATTGAATATTTTAATCGCGCTGGTTTATTTCCATTGCACATGTGATATAGTTGATAAAATGTCTCCCACAGTCTTATGTCAAACTGAAGAATGCCTACACAATACCAGACCAGATGTGGTGTATGATGCATTATGTATTGCAATCATGTCAAGAAATAGTAATATGATTGCTTATACTGAATGGGGAACCTTGTAATGATGTTACATTAACGTTCATGTAATTTTGGTTTTGAAGTTGGTCCGCATATTATTATTGAACTTGTATCTAATGAGTCTTATTTCATTGGCTTGCTTCAGGATGACGGCTTTCAGTTTTATAAAGTGTCTGTATTATAGGGTTTCAGGATATTAAGGTGCTTACCTAATAGGGTCAGTGTTTTTTAAATTTTCAGTTTTCTACACTCTTGTAACAATGTTTTCAACGGGTTTCGAGAGCCTAGTATACTGTATACAGTGCATAAGCTTAATGGCGGTCAATTTAGTTAACAAAGTTTGATGCTGGATGTAGTTAGTTGACAGTGGGAACACAAAGATAAATACAGTCTGTAGATTCCAAAATGATATGTCATATATATCAGATACAAATGTATACAACGATGCACCAAATTGAATTATAATAGCTCAATTTACTTTTCAAGATATTGATGTTTAATCTTTGATATGAATTGAAGTAAGTTTAGTGATGGTGTCATCACTGCATGGACAACACAGTTAAAATCCTATGTATTTCTTAGTATTTTATATATTTAATGTATAAACATATTTTGTAACTAGTCTCACGAATTCTACTATGATATAATGAACTTTGATTGATTGATTAGGTTTGCTGGCCCTTTCCAACACAGAAGTTGAGCCACTATGATATAATGAATTGTTATTGATTGATTATGTTTTCTGGCCCTTTCCAACACAGAAGTTGAGCCACTATGATATAATGAATTGTTATTGATTGATTAGGTTTTCTGGCCCTTTCCAACACAGAAGTTGAGCCACTATATGATATAATGATTTTTTATTGATTGATTAGGTTTTCTGGCCCTTTCCAATATAGAAGTCGAGCCACCCAAACAAAGACTTTTATATACCAATTTTAAAATTGAAGCCACCACTGGAATAAAATAATCATCACCCAATATTCGGGAACTCCTGACCTTGCGATTACAAGTCCAAAGATCTCTCAACTGAACTAGCCGGTCACGACAATTTTTTCATTTATCAGCGTGAGATTATTTTGCAAAAATAGAGAAAAAAAGAATAAATATATTAGAAAAAATACGATAGAATGTGTGTGTGTGTTGTCTAGTAATGACGTCATCATTAAACTTACTCCAATTAGTTTCTTCGAAAATGTCAGCCCATATTCCAGTGGCTTTAACTGGTATATCAAAGGCTTTGTGTGACTCATATAACCACTGTGTTGAGAAGAGCCAGGAAACCTATTCATTCCATATCAAAGTGTAGATGTCAATATCTTGAAAAGTATTAGAGCTATTTAAATTATGTTTGGTGCATATTGTAAATTGTATGACATATTATTTCGAATTTGCAGACCTTAGATGTTCTTTAATGACATAATAAGTTTATACGTTAATAGTTATGCTTCTTTTGCATGGTACGCATAACGATATTTTATATAGAGGATCTGTGTGCGGCGGTGGTGGTGAAATTGTTATCGGTTGTAAAATGCTTTTGCAAGATATATTTTGTGAATTAAATACTCGGTTAGATCCGATTTCAATGTCTGGCACCTGATAGAAGTAGCTTAGCCCACTTTACATCTACATAAACCTTGTTCGTTTTATCTAAATAACAAGGTACTCAGTTACTTCACATAGTCATTATGCGGAAGTATTTCATTTTATATGGGTTATACAGTTATACGATACAAAATAAGATTTTCACTTTAAAAAATATTCGTACTCACATAACAATATAGATTTTATTTTATTTATGTATATTGACTTTTCCAGGGCCCATACCACGACGATTGATTCGTAGTTTGCTCCAGCTATTCTTTCTGAATATAACTTCACCGATGGTTGATCTAAGTGGTTGTCAAATGCTTTGTTTAACCTCTGCATTTAAAAAGGATTTGCAAACGTAATAAAGCAATTAATTGTGTTCACATCATCGTGATTTTCAGATAACTTATATATTTTCTGGCGACGCCAGAGGGGAAGGGGTTGGTTAGATTCGATCCCTGTCGGGGAAAAATTATGAATTGGTCGTGTAATCTTTCTGTTATACACAGTATCGGTATTTTTGTTGTTTTTAAGACTCCCTTATACGGAAACGTCGGCTCCCGTCGGAGAAATCACGGTGCCCTTATTTACTCATACCATAACGCGTGTCAGGGCAATTATCCCCTGGAACTGCCATCTCGACAAGTGAATTACTGTCCTGGTGGTACTTGAGTGCGGGGGTATTTGTACTGGGGTTGAATGTGTTACCACAACACCCTACAACGAGGCGAGTTAATGTATTAATGTCTTGCTTACCCAAAGTCACTTTCAATTCAATAATACGATAAGATAAGCTACTCTAACGAGGTTAATACTATAGTTCTTTAATAATCTACATAACTATGTTGTTCTGTATCTGTATCTGACTTTCAACAACACCGCACTTACATAATTATGTTATTATGTATCTATGGATTTCAATATCGCTGTACTTATTTAATGAGGCTAGTAATGCCTTAGCGTAATTATAAATTGTTTTGCTTATCAAATGAGGCTTTCATTTAACTTTATTGAACTAAAAGTAATATGATTTTCATATCAAAATCATTCATAGTCACAATGTTTTGATTGTTTTTAGTCGCTCCTCTGTTGTAACAGTAACAGTAACACTGTGGTTTAATATCATCGTCCTTCATCTCCTTTCCAAGTTGTGTAAAACTATGTTGCTGGTCATCTGGTCGTGCTGGTCAGCTGGTCGTCCAACTATATATTGTGGGGAACATGAGTTGAGGTTTAGGTTGCTTATATATAGCCTATTTCAGATGACAAAATATAATGTCGGAAATCACAATTAAAACGACATTATGGAATGTGTGTACATTATTATCACTCAACAGCGGTCTATGTAGCTTTGATCTTAATTCATCTACATGCGATAGACATATCAGTTATGGCTGTAGTAGTAACATTACTTGTAATGATACAACTACTGATTATCGTAGCCGAGGACACACACTTTGCCACTTTTAATAATGATATTGACGGTATCCAGACTCAATTATACCATTACAAAATTACTGTTAGTCATCGGAATAATACTTATAGAGAGTATGCATACAGACATACGTCATTCATCTGAGAGTACGCTATATTCAGATATTGTTAATAATAAAGGTAAATCCTTTTGCTACATTTGTGAAACTCTCCATCAAGTATTTCAACATGATAAAACGTGTCATTAAAGCTTCTTTCCCCTAATCATAAGCCGGATCATGACAATATATTTTATCAGACCACTTTAATAGCGGAGGAGTCCTACAGTAGACCAAGGCTTACTAGTCTGGAAACTGAATAGATGCACCATTAGTGTAGATTCGACGAGTTCACCAATGACTGAGTAAAACTTGTTAAAGCGCCTTGAGCAGTATGTACTCTGGAATTCAGTGCTCTATGAATAACAGTACTATTTGTATTAGAAGTTTCGAATCGGAATGAGTTTGAGACCGCTAGAAGTCGGTTCAACAAAAAATACTTTTAAAATGGCGCGTATTGTGTTCTCAAGATGTTCGATGGACATTGTCAAGGCAGTTATAATAAGACACCCACAGCCTTTGAGGGAGATATAATTGCACGTCAACGGCAGGGTTATATAGTACCATATAGGTTAATTATATTACAATGACATTATTAAAAATACAAACAAATAAAAGGAATGGACTTCTTTGGGAACAAGCAGTAGACATTGATATGACTTGTTGTGATTGTCTTGGGTTATGATTATTATGAATTAATAAATTTGTTTGGAGATAATTATTAAAATGAGATGGCAATATACTATTAAGACCGTCGGTATGCAAATGTCCCAAATTAAATTGATAAGGTCATGTATCTTTACCCAATTAAAAAACAAACATTGTATTGGTATGATCACATGGGCCAGCAGAGCATGTGTGTCCGAGATCTCTCTTTTGTAAAACCATTAATTTATTCAGAGCAGATTTGGATGCTCCCGACCATACACCAGAACAATAATTATAATGAGATAGAGTGAGATAAATTGTTCTCAAAATACCCTTTGGTCAATTAAGTTAAGCTAAGTTAACTATGCTTAGGACAACAAAGAATGCCAACGCCTTTTGATACTTGATTATAAGATGGCATCATTATTACTCCGTAATTGAATTGCTGTTCTTACAGTCACGTGATTGGAATATGGACATCTTCATCACTCTGGATTCGAACTGCTGATTTTACAATCACGTGATTGGCAATGAATGAATGAACAGGTTTCCTGTCCCTTTTCAACGCATATGTTATTATGAGCCACCTAAAGCCTTTGATATAGGCTACCAGTGAGAGACACTGGAATGTAATCATTATTACTCAGAGGTAATATCAGCAACCCAAAACCTTTGATATACCAGTTAGATCCACTGGAATATAATCATCATGGACAACAATCCAGTAATCATAAATGTGTTACAAATGAGCCGCTAAAAAATAGTGGTACGGACAATCCGGGGATCGAACTCCGGACAGCACTACTGAACCATACTGCTACAAATGAGCCGCTAAACATACTCAATTGATGGTACGGATAATCCGGGGATCGAACCCCAAGAGAGCACTACTAAACCATACTGCTACAAATGAGCCGCTAAACAAATCAATTAGTGGTACGGACAATCCGGGGATCGAACCCCAAGAGAGCACTACTAAACCATACTGCTACAAATGAGCCGCTAAACAAATCAATTGATTATACGGACAATCCGGGGATCGAACTCCGGACAGCTCTACTAAACCATAATGCTACAAATGAGCCGCTAAACAAATCAATTGATGGTACGGACAATCCGGGGATCGAACCCCGGACAGCACTACCAAACAACAATGTTATAAATGAGCCGCTAAACATAACCAATTGATGGTACGGAATTCAATAATCATGTCAATATATTTTCTTATATTACAAACCATAATAATCATGAACATGATATGCATAATTTTGATCACTTATTTTGATTTCCCACAAAAAGTGCACTTCAATATTTATGTTATGTGAAAATTAACATGTGGACGTCATAAAGCGGAAACAATTAAATGTGACTACATCAATATTAATAACCGCTGTTACTATTTTGTATTTAATATTAAATTGTTATCATGCAGGTAACTTGTCAAACCTTCATATTATATGTGTGCATTTTTAAAACAGTTAATCCTGGATACAATACAATAGTGTCACACGAATGTGACCCATGTGGGGGGGGGGGCTCTATGGGAACTGCCACACAACGGCGCATAGCTATGAACACAAATCGCCTCACAGATACCAAATTATATATCTGGGTGAAGTGAAGTAATCAAGATAATATACCCAAGGACACATCCCAAGATGAGCAGTTCTGCGATTCGAACCCACGATCGCATAATCACGAGCATGTTGCCCTAACCACTTACTAGACAGTCTAGACTTCTCAATTGAATCCTGATGGTCTTTAGACCAATGATTCATCAGTGAGCCGATAAATCAAGTCCACAGGATTATTTAAACTGACATACGGATGCATAATAATATAAAACAATCACTAAAGCAGACAACTTCCAC
>JAODAI010257726.1:0-15955 GCA_027575025.1 Scotoplanes globosa | reverse complement strand
TAACCGCCATGATTAATCTAACCGCCATGATTAATCTAACCGCCATGATTAATCTAACCGCCATGATTAATCTAACCGCCATGATTAATCTAACCGCCATGATTAATCTAACCACCAAAGGCTTTATGCGACACATATAACGTCAAAGGCTTTATGCGACACATATAACGTCGAAGGCTTTATGCGCAAAGAGAAATGGAACCTAATCAATCAATCGTTATTGAAAGTACAAGGAATATGACTCCATCAAGCAACAAAGATCGATCCTCAAGATACTACAAAGATTGTCATTTATTGACAGCCTTGTCCGACGGCCTAAATTCTGCACCATCCTGGCCATTTCCGGATTTTAATTAAAGGCTGGAGACAAAGCGATAATTTGCACATCACAGGATAATGATTATATTCCAGTGACCCCAACTGGTATATTAAAGGCTATGTGTGTCTGGTACAACCGCTGTGCTGAAAAGTGGTAGCAAACCTAATCAATCAATCAATTAACGGAAAAAGTTATGCCACATTTTCTTTTTCACAAATTATTCATAGCCGCCACTGATTTATTAAACTAAACTGTGATATGAATTGTTTCTTTCCAGGTCGCTGGCGACAGCTAGAATATCTCTCTGCTGATAATGTGGTGCACCTCCTACATACAATCCTGCCCTCTCAGTGGAAAGACACCTGGACCACAGTAAATCTGGAACCTTATGGTCATTTCAACAAGGAATGGTTGGAACTTGTCTGGGAATTTGCCAGTTCTAATCTGATGCAGCTGCACAAGTTGGAAGGAATGAAGTTGCTGCCCTTATCCGATGTCAACGGAGGTCCAATACGCATGGTAACATTGAAAAGGTCCTCACCAATTATACTGACCAATGACAAGATGCCCATTTCTGAGACCGTCAAAGCACTCTTGGTAAAGATGGGCATTACTGTCTGTGTACTACCCTATTATGTTACGCGACACGCGGATCTCGTTAATAGCGATTATGTCATTCAGTTCAATCCCCTTGGTCTACTCCAGGTTCTACAACAAGTAGATGTGAATGTGATTAAGAATGTATGTTTTCGGAGTGAGGCCAACTGCACGGTATTCCTCCAAGAAATCCTCCCGCTTTTCAACTCGCTTGCTCTAAATACCACCAGGAAACAGTTCCTAAAAAGTTTGCCAATATATCCTGTATACATCGATAAAGATACACGTACTTACACAAATCTCAACCCTTCTCAAGTAGTTCTTATTGAAGATTCGGTTAAAGACAAATTGCCAAACGTTACATTTCCCCAAAATTTGTTGCTGATCAACCAAGCAAAGGGTTCTTTCTATATGCTAAAGCAACTTGGTGTTACACAACAGTCTGAACAGCGTCTTCTGCTGGACATACTGAGTTATGCTGTAAAAGGGAACTTCAGCGGTTATGAGACAAATTTGATAAAAACCTGGATTTTCCATGGGTACTCTAGAATTTCAAATATTCAGGGTATTACATCTGTTCTAAGCAATTTTGCTTTCGTACAAAATGGCAGCAGCCAATTCAAATGCGCGAATCAACTGTTTGACCCTACAGATCAGCAACTGCAAAATTTGATCAACGACGAGAAGTTATTTCCTATTTCAGAAGACTCGGAATGGATTCATTTCCTGAAAAGGTTAGGACTAAAAACATTCCACGATGTGAATCATGATACATTAAGAGATATTGCTGACCAAGTAGAAATATCAGCAAATGTAACCCAAGCAAAGTCGTTGCTAAGTTTTATTTCATCACATAAACGGTTATTAACTTCTCGTGTACTTTCCAATACTCTTGGATTTTACTTGTCAAATGTTCCATTCATACCATGTAAGGTGTCTCGACCAAGCAACTACCCGCATGACCTACCATTCTACGGAGAGTCTGTTCGTACGTCCCTGTTCAAGCCAAGTGAAACCGTTGTCTTCAACAGTCAGAACTGCCAGTTAGCAGGTTCAGTGGTCCCTCTGGTGGAGGGCTTACCAGAAGACGTTTGTAAACTTCTCAAAGTACGAGTGGAGCCGTCGGTCAGCAACGCTTTGGAACAACTCGCAGAGATCATCAAACGTTGTAACTCTTGTCAATCAGCGGAACATACTGCAATGCTGGCTTTGTTGTACAGGTTCTTGGATCAACGTGCATTGTCCAATGGGTTGTTTCTCAGCACACTTCCTACAAAGTGGATATGGACTGGTAATCAGTTTGTAAGTGCTCAGAGTGTATTTCAATATGGCAGTCCTTTGTTGGATCTGGAGCCATACAAATTTGCCATTGAGCAGTGGTACGGTAACTTGTTCGCCCTTGCCAATGTCCGTGCCGAGATGACTCCTTCAGACCTTCTGCAGCTGTTGCCTGTGATCAAATCTGATATTGACGGCAACGATCACAAGACCTCTATCCACCGCAATATTGAGATGGTGGCACAGATCTTAAACCTATTGGTTGATCAGTTATCGGATGATGAGTTGGCCGGTCACAGAGATGAAATATTGATTCCCACACAGTCCAATGAACTGCTGCCTCCAGACGGGCTGTGTTTTTCTGATGTTGTTTGGGACATCGAAGATGATGCAGACATTGCTGGGGACATTAAGCTTCTGAATGAGAAATGTTCCATCTCCATGGCAAAGAAGCTTGGTGTCGTCCCATTGAGCAGGCATTTGGCCATGGCTCACGAGATTCCTGGCATCAGTCAAACGGGCCAGTTTGAATCCATCACCACCAGAATACGAAATATCCTCAGAGACGGATATCAGTCCACGTCAATCCCGAAAGAGATGATCCAAAATGCAGAGGATGCAGGAGCAACAGAAGTGAAATTTTTGATTGATTTACGATCAAACAGCCAGTCCATGACTCGGCTACTTGACCCTGGCATGAAAGCTGTTCAGGGTCCAGCTCTCTGGGTCTATAACAATTCTGTTTTCAGTGATGAAGACCTGATGAACATTGAGAAGCTTGGTGGAGCCACCAAAAGCAATGACGGATCAAAGATTGGTGAATTTGGATTGGGATTTAATTCAGTCTACCACATTACAGACGTGCCAAGCTTTGTTACCAGACACTATGTGACATTTTTTGATCCCCATCGCAAATTCCTTGGTTCCCAAATCCGCGGTGATGGCAGAGGGATACGGTTAAATTTTGAACGCAATCAAAAATGTTTGAAGCGTTTTTCAGAACAGTTCCTCCCTTATGAAGGAGTATTTGATTGTCAGTTGATGGGTGACACACCGAGAGAGTACAGTGGAACTCTTTTTAGGCTTCCACTGAGACAAGAAGCTGAAGCGAAAAGTAGTGAACTGTGTGTGGATAGGACAGTTTATACAGAGCATAAGCTGAAGTCACTGATGGGATCGATGTGCAGCACTGCGGGAGAGATGCTGCTTTTTACTGAAAAAGTTCAGTCAATTGAGGTATTTCTTTTGAAAGATTCTAATGTTCAGACAATGTCAAAATTGTTTCATGTGGAGAAGGATAAGCTGCAGCAAATTCCCTATGCGATATCCTCATTTCGACAAGAAGTTTGTAATGCAATGAATCGGAATATATCAATGCCACAAGATATTATTACACAATTAAGACTGACCTTGGAATTTACCGATAGAGGTTTACAATATTTCGACAAGAGCCACAATGATGCACCCGAGAACTGGATTACGGTTGCAAGTAGTGGAAATGCTCAAATTCAAGATCTTTGCAAGCAAGGGAAAGGTGTGATATCTGGGATGATTCCTTGCGGTGGAATTGGCTGGAGAAACTTTCAGGAAAAGATAAATCGATCTGATGGACGATTGTTTTGTTTTCTGCCTCTTTCCATTCCTGGAAGTGGTCTTCCAGTTCACATCAACGGAAGCTTTGCACTGTCGGATGACCGTGGCAAGCTGCACATGCATGCCGATTCCATTGATAATTATGCTAATTTGAAAGTGAAATGGAACAAGTGTCTTTTCAGTGATGTTATCGTCAGAGCCTACTTGACATTCCTGCAGTGTGATGGAATTGTTAAAGTGTTTGAAAAGGAGGGAAATGGATACAACCTTTGGCCTAATCCAGAAGAAACACCAACCAACGGTGACTGTGGTACACTAGTTACGTCATTCTACGCAGCTGTCGCAAAGGGTTTAGATGGATGTAGTCCCCCGACTGTCTTTTGGGACCCTGAAAGTCGTAAAGCAGTTTCCATTGAGGAAGTTGCCTTTGTAGATGTAGACTTAGAGAATGAACATGTGTTCCCCGTTTTGGCCAGCTTGATACAATCTCTTGGAAAAGCAAAACTGGTTACTAAACTTCCCATATGGGTCAGGAAAGGTTTCAAAGGAGCAGGCTATCAGGATACACTAAAGCAACATACCTACTCATTTTGTAGATTATTCAAGGAATTGTTTTTGCCTTCCCTAGCTCTTTCTGGAAATCAGGATAGGAATGAGTGTGTACTTCGCCTAGCTCTTGAAATAGGAGATTCAGAAGTCTTGAATCTCATGAAAAGTGAGAAATGTATCCCCTGCAGTCCCGATGGAATGGTGTACAAGACACCGTCTGACTTGTTTGATCCAAAAATCTGCCAGGACTTATTTTCTCCGCAAGAGAGACTGTTTCCATCTACCAGCTTTCTGAATGGACTTGATGACCGGCAAAGGGGCACTCTAAGAAGTCTTGGATGTCTCAAATCTGATTTGACATGGGACGATCTTCTTGAAAGAGCTGAATTAGTCCCAAATCTTCATAGCCAGGAAGAATCAATCAGTCGCGCAAATGCAGTAGTTGAATTTATTGATAAAAAGCTGGCATTGCAAGAGAATGGTGATCAATGGAATAATCACTACAGGAAGCTTCAAGCAATTCCTTTCCTACCTGCTAAGCTAAACAAGGGACAGGTACAATTTAAATGCGCAAACGACATTTATCTGCCGAGAGAACAAAATATTATTGGCAATGTGTGTTATCTATTGGACGATGGCTCTATTAGTATCGGCGTCAAAGTAAACAAAATCCTTGGACTCTCTAACAAACCTGTAAATCCCACACTGGTTCTAGAAAATCTGACCAACTTAAGAAAGAATTCTACCGATACTGTGGCATATACATTGCAACATCGTTTATCGTCTCTGTATGAGTTTCTTGAAAGGCATCATGATAATAATGATGTAGTTGGGTATGTCACAAGTGAACAGTGTTTTTACATTGATAGAAAATTTGTTTGTGCCAGTATAATGTCATTTAACGATGAGTCAGTTGCATCATACTTGTTTCGCGTGCCATCTTACCTAAGGGAGTACAAGTCCCTTTTGGAATCAGCGAATGTGAAAGAGCGATTCAATGCCCAGCAGCTCCAAGAGATCCTCCAAGCCATTCAGAATGACTTCAGGGATAAACCATTACCACACGAATTACTGAATGATGTGCTGACAAAGATCATTAAACCGATTATTTCTTATTTTGAAGAGTCCACTGATGTGACTTCTCTGACAGACTGCAGCATTCTTCTTCCTGACTTCAAGGGAATATTGCGTCCTAGTTCACAATTGGCATTCTGTGATGTAGAGTGGATGGATGTAGGGGACGTTGTTCTATGTCACAAGGACATTCCTTTCCATCAAGCCTCAAAGTTGGGAGTTCTTGATATCAGACACCAGATGCTGGAAAAACATTCCCAAAGCCTGTGCTATGAGGGGGAGAAGTTTGGACAAAAGGAGGAGCTAACCTCACGCTTGAAGCGAATATTGAGTGGTTATCCGTGTGACTTTTCAATTTTGAAGGAACTCGTTCAAAATGCTGAAGATGCGAGAGCCTCTAAAGTCCACTTCATATTAGATATGAGACAGCATTCCAAAGAGCATCTCCTGAAGGATTCAATGGCAGACTTGCAAGGTCCTGCCTTGATGGTTTACAATGACAGACCATTTACCGATGAAGATATTAAAGGTATTCAGAGATTAGGGCAGGGCAGCAAACGTGACGATGCTGATAAAGCTGGTCGCTATGGTGTGGGCTTCAATGTTGTCTACCATTTGACGGACTGCCCCATGTTTCTGACAGGAGGAGATACTCTATGTTTATTGGACCCAACCCTGAAATATGTGCCAGGAGCATCTGTTGCAGCACCAGGAAGGATGTATACAAATATCAAGAATGGGCTGAGACAAACCTACCCTAACATTTTTGGGTGTTTTGATTCATATAATGATAATCTACCCTTGGAAAATGCAACACTGTTCAGGTTTCCACTTCGTACCACAGGATCAGATATTAGTGAAGAATTGATCAACATCACAGATGTACAGGTGTTGCTGGAGGGTTTCCGGAAAGAAATATTTGATGTCTTCCTTTTTCTTCAACATGTGACCGAGATCAGTATCTCCACAAGATCGGGTGACTCTTCCGAGTTAAAAGATACCTACACTGTGAGTGCAGCAATGACTGAGGCCGACAGTATCAACAGATCTACATTTTTTAAGGATTTGGCCGATAATATAAGTACTCCATTGGAACAGATATCTGCAAAAAACACCTTAAATTGCATTGCATTACAGGATAACAATGGATACACAGAAGAATGGCTCGTTCAACAAAGATTGGGACTCGAAAATAGAGATAATATACCACTTTCAGTTCAGGGATCCTACTCCAATGGGAGGCTGGCATTTCTACCCAAAGGCGGCGTTGCAGCACGCATATCATCAGCCTATCTGAAAGGAGTTAAAGGCGCAGTTAACGGCCCTTTTGGAGAGAAGCGGAGCAGAAGGGATGTGAATTATAAAGCATTTTGCTTTCTACCCTTACCTATAGAAACTGGTCTTCCTATACATGTTGAAGGATATTTTGCTCTAGATCATGAAGCACGGAGAAATATTTGGCAGGCACAATGTGGAGATGCAAAGGGTGATTGGAATGTGTTACTATTGAAGGAGGTAATTGGCCCAGCATATGTGCTCCTTGTGGAAGAAATGAAAAACAGACTAACACGCTCATTAGAATGTAGCAACAACGTGGAACACCACATGAAACAAACAGACCATTATATAAGTCTATTTCCATGGTGTGAGCGGTCTAAGAAAGGAACTACTGAAAGCTGTTGGAATACAATTGCAGAATCATTTTATCTTCAGATATGTCAAACGAAAGCCCATCTTTTTCCTGTTGTAAAGGGACGTCCATTCGCAGGTCAAAAATCTGAAGGCATATCTGTCCGCTGGACAAGTTGCATTGTAGATAGCGAGTGTCCTGGATATTTCGAAAATCTTCGAAAGGAAGTGAAAGATGAGACAGGCTCTGATGGAAAGAAGATCAAGGATTGGTGTCACTTACAGCGACTGCTGTTGAATGTCAATTTCCCATTATTGTATCTCCCGATGACGGTATATCATTCCGTGATACATGCTTTGAAGAGTGATACAGTCGATGATGATGTTGAAAAAGACGTCGTATTAACTGTTCTAAAGGTGACTCCGGATAATGTTATTGCCTTTTTGAAACGTGATGCAATTTTGGATATCCTGGAATGCCTACCAATGGAGTTGAAAGGCACAGCCATTAAAAATATTGAACAGCTGACAGTCATGATTGACTATATAAAACAAGCTGACAAATACAAAACTAAGCTTAGTGGATTGCCTTTACTTCTCACAAACGACAATGTTCTCCGAACATTTCAAGCTGAGAACAAGGTATTTTGTAGTGCGCATCACCATTTGCTTCCAGGATGTGGAGATCAATTTCTGCATTCAAGTTTTATTGATGAGCTTGATAAAGGAGCAGACGTGTTTCGTGAGTTCACAATTAATGATCTAGCAAAGAGATTGGACACATATTTGCTTCGAGAAAAGTTTGGAAGTGGTGAATGTGTACCATGGTCAATGAAATCACATTCCAAGTTTGATCCCCCATTTACATGGCTGTTGAAAATGTGGAGATTTGTGCTAGAGGAGTCCATCAAATCTAAGCACGGAAATACTTTTTGGCAACAATGTGTAAATTGCTTTCAGGATTGGTCAATACTGCCTGTTGGAAAGGGTAAGGCTGTTTTCCTTTTACCACTGAACAGAGGAAAAGAGGTAATTTTGCCAAGTGCTAGCATTTTTGAGGATGATGTACATAAAATTCTACGGAAGCTTCAATGTCCAGTACTATTACCTTTACAAGAAATGATGACCACAGGAAATGTGTTGCAGACTTTACCATTGCCCGATTACTTTGTTAGTAAGTTAAGCCAAACTGATGATATGATTCAAGTTTTGGAACCAATGTTGGATACAAACCTAAACTCCTTCATCAACCTCACCAAACTTGAAAAACATAGCTTACTGTGTCACTTTAGCAGAGGTTCAAAGAAGCTTCGAAAGGTATCTGTATTGAGACGACTCCCATGTTATCAGACAATACACGGGGAGTGTGTGGCATTGGGTCATAACGTGTACTCCATGTCCGAAACCGCTAATATACCCACAAATGATCAGCACAAATGGATGACAAATTCTAATGTGGTGTTTTTAAACGAAGATCAATTGCCACCGGGACTAGCCAAGGCTTTGCATATAGAGCATCTTGATGTGGAGTATCTCTATAAGAAATTCATTTTGCCCCATTTCACCTCATTTTCTGACACAGGCAGGCTTGCCCACCTAGTTAGAATAATGGATTTAGTTATGGTGTTAGCGGATGACAAGAAAGTAGAGAAAATAAAGATCATGGAGTTGGCTAGCATTCCATTAATCACAAGTCCGTCTGGTATCACAAGTCCGTCTGGTATCAAAAGAGTGAGTGAGTTTTATGATCCACATAACCGGGTGTTTAATGCTATGTTGCCAAAGAATTACTTCCCACCCGACCTTCCCGAGGCACTAGAATCTAAGCATAATTGGCTTTCCTTTCTGCGGTTGCTTGGTTTGATTACTCAGGTTAAATGCGATCAATTTCTAGATTTTTCTATGGAAGTAAGTATGGACACAGAGCTCAAGAGGGATAATGTTCTGGTTGAGCATTTATTTAGTAATCACAAACTTGCCACTGACATCAACTTTTTAAGGAAGTTGGCTCAAATTAAGTTTGTTTCGGCAGGAAAGACTCAAGATTACCTCTGTGAAATTTTTCCACCTCTGGTTGCGCCAAAGGTATTATTGAGTGCGGTGACTGAACAACATAGCCGACTTGTTTGGTCGGTAGAACCACTCAGACCAGCTTGGATCAGCAGGATTGATTTTGATCTTTATTACAAGTGTGAACCCTGCAAAAAAGGTGAATGCGAAAAGAAGTTCATGGAGACACTTGGAATAGAAGCCACTCCATCTGTGGAGCAAGTAGTTCGACATACCCAAACCGTATGTAACGCACTTACAGGTGGATCAGAAAGTAACAGTGGCAGAGCTCTGACAACTAGCCCAACTAACATAATGGGTGTTTTATCCAGTATTATTAAATATTTGTCACGACAATGCAGTAATAGTAAAATGAGAAATTCAAAGCATTGTACCCTGGAGACAACAGCTTGTGATAATTGTCAATATCTCATAAGGCAATTGAAGAGTGTGTCACTTATTCCAGTCGATGGTGGAAAAGTACTGATAAAGGCAACCATGGTTACCAAGAAGTTACCTCGTGAAGATACAATTTTGGCGCATTATCTGAAAGAACTGCCATATGAGTTGTTTCTATCCTTACCTCTTTTAAAATGTCTTGGTGCGACTGAAGAGCCTACATTGCTGCAGTATGCAACCATACTGCAAATGATCCATCCCAAAGCAGCTGTTATGAGTCAAAACCCAAATTTGTTCCAAATGGCAGAACAGGCTATGCAGGGAGTATATGCCTGTCTAAACAGGCCAACCGATCTAACCAGGAATCAGTTAGCCGAGCTCTCAGTACTATATTTGATGTCAAACAGTGGAGACAATCTCATTGTGTCCAGCAATGCACTATATTATAATGATGTCCCTCAGTACAATAAGAGACTGCAGCAATTCCCTTTCCCTTTGCTCCGACCAATTCAAGTCCCAAGTAATACAAATCTTGAACAATTACTTCAACAACTACCAGAGTGTGTAAGACCACGTTTAATCAGCGAGTGTGTTCAAGAGGAGCGATTGCCTTGTAGTGAAGATGCTAACGACCACTGCGAGTGTCAACTTTCACGTCATCTAAGGAATATTGTGACATGGTCTGGTCTTTCGGCGGCTATCAGATGTATAGTTTGCCATGAGAAGAAGGGTAGTCTGTCCGAGGATGTGAATCGCCAGTTGGAAAAGCTGGAACAGTCAACATTTGTTGTGAAATGTTTCCCGACCATCGACACCATTCTGGAACACAACGGAATTGAAGTGGCCGAGAGCAAGAGTGATGAGAGTGTATATTTTGATGTGCCACAGTCAGTGGATGATATACAACAAGTGATCACCATTTACATATCCCACCATGTTACAAATCATAATTTAATGTTTGTAGCACTTTCTGAAAGCTTCAATAGCTGCTTCTCCAACCTTATTGAAAATGTTCGCCATTTGGAACTGATCCTTCAGGAATCCAACAAAGACGAGATTGCAAATATTCTGAACAGTCTTGGAATTGGAACTGGGGCATTAGATGATGAGCAGTTGATGGATCCTCCCAAACCTGGTTCCAATATTGGCGATGACATAAGGTGTTTCCTAGATGACGATATCATGAATTTCTTCATTCCTAAAGAGTATGTTGGCTATGATATTGGAGAACAAGAAAATGTCAATCTCATCCACGCCAGGATAATAGACAAGGTTGGTGGCGACGACGAACAAACCGTGTGGAAAATCCGCTACTTGATCCAAATTGGTGAGAACGAAACGCAAGAAGTGGATGCAATAAAGTTGTTTAAGTTCATAACACCCGATGATCCAAGTCTGACATCATTGGTACCCTACACTGGTGAAGGTACAGCGGGTGAACATATCGATGATGCGTCCCAAAATGCAGAAGTGGACCATTCCGTGCAAGGGGCTGGCGCTAGACAAGATTTCTTGGAGGGAGAATTTGTGGACTTGGCTGCCACTAAGATTACTGTGACTGGTACGTTGGAAGAGATATGGTCAATGCCAGTAGATGATCGGAAGAAGGCACTAAACAGACTGTTGCTTCGGTGGCATCCCGATAAAAATCCACAAAACAAAGATATTGCAACAGACGTCTTTAAGCACATTCAGATGGAAATTGAGCGATTGGGTAACCACGACCCGTCGTACTCCCGTACATATTATGATGATGTTGATAGACGAGCCAGAGAGAATTGCAGACAACAACGAGAATACCAACAACGGCATAGGTCTAGCAACTATGGGAGATATCGCAACTATGGGAGTTCACAAAGCAGAAGAAGACCCACTGATGGTTCACCTTTCCCGCCACCCCCCACTTTTGAGCCCCGAAAAAATACCCTAGAGGCAAGACGTTTCTTGAAACAAGCGAAGGTGGACTTTCATGTGGGTGACAGTTTGGAAAACACAGGTCACTACTGTCAGTGGAAGTGTCAGTTGTTCTTTTTCTCTGCTGAGAAGGCAGTAACGGCAGCGCAGTTGGTTTGCGGCTGTCACCCCAATGAAGGCGAGGACATTGTCACGGCCGCAACACGTCTACAAAAGGATCTGGATCTGATGACGAATGTGAACAAGTTAAATACAATTGTCAAGAAGGACTCTCATTACCCACAGTCATGTAGGTCTCCCGGGATACCGCAGGATACGTTTGGTAGCCAGATGACGCTGGAAGTGAAGATGTTAGTAGAGGAGATAATGGAAGAGGTGGAAACATTCGTGAATAACCAGATTCATTGAAACACAACAAAGAGCTCTCCCGGTATACCACAGGATACGTTTGGTAGACGCTGGAAGTGAAGACGTTGGTAGAGGAGATAATGGAAGAGGTGGAAACATTTGTGAATGAGGAAAGAGTCATTGATGTACACAATAAACAGTTGATAAATGTGTGTTGTGAACAGCACTATTAAACTGTTGTTTAATCATTTATGAAATTATATCATTTTGGAATAATCATCATGTGATGTACAATTTGATACAGTATATGTATCGTGTTTGTGCCTGCATAATTTTAACTTTTCGCCTATTATTTGCATGTTTTGAGAATAGTAGTCGATAGCCTACATGACAACATTATAGTGAACGGATGTATATTTCATCCTTATTACTAGATTATACAAACAATTGCTACATGTTTATCCATGTCATCTGAAATTATTGTTAATCTCATAAATTATAAACTTGACCTTTTTTTTTATATGGAAACATTTGTAAATAACAGGAGTCATTGATACATGTATGTGATATCAGACAAACAAGATGTGTGTAATTTAGTATAGGACCCAAATAAGGTTATTCCCATTAGATGTATAGTGTTTAGAGAAATATGATTTACAGATGACATTATGGTACTTACTATATTATAATTTTGTTGCCCGCAGGTACTATTTAACATACAAATGTTATTGACATTGAATATTTTTGAATGTTTTTGCATGCAGGTTAACTATTGTATGTGACGGTTATTTCAGTGACTTATTTTTCTCTCGGAATTCCTATCACAATATTTTGGTTGGTGGGTCTGGACATTGGTATTTTGTGAAGAACATTTAGTATTAATGTTGCTTTCTGAAAACATTTCTTATATTTTATAACATTTTGCTATACTTTTCGTTGTACCTCGGCTACGATTCCCAGCTCTTGTGCGTCCCGCTGTGCAATCAACCCCCGCCGACCACGCAACCCCCACCCACCAGTAAAATAAAAGAAAACGACAAAAAAAGGGAAAAAGATAGAAACAAAACAGGGGGGTGAGGGACAAGGGTGACCCCATTGCCTTCTGTCAATATGAAGTTTTTCCCAATCGGTCTGTAATATTCTTTTTTTGTTTACATATTCTTATTATATGTGTTTATATATTCAGAAATGAGATTGCTACATTCTCTAGGAAACCAACAAATGCTATTATATATTTTAAATTTAAATGCCGTTTTGATATTTTGAGAATATCATTTCATGTTGGTTTAATCCCTTGAGATAAATTGGATAATGTCTCGATTGTTTCAGTGGCATAGATTGGATTTCTAAGCTGGATATTGTAAATCTCAATTGATTCAGTGGCATCTGCACTACTTTTATTTAAGTATGGATAATGTGCATGGCACTTTAAGGTTTAACATTGCATTGCACATCCCTTTATAACAGTAATTACTGCAGATGTTTGTTAATTCCTGTTTAAATATGGAAACATTTTACTACATTGCTATAGGAGTACAACTGCCAGCTTGAAGCCCTTGTCTATTGATGGTTTAAATTTTGTCTAAATATTTCATTATTCCGGTCATTCTGTTTGTGCTATACAGATATGAATTTATTACATTTACAGCTTAATTATCCTACCAACAGCTTTTGACAATCCTTTCAAAATATGCAGAGCAATTTAATAAAATCGTGATTCTTTCTCATGTTTTCAATTTTCTAAAGCCTAAAATAAATTCATCTCCGAAGATTGAGTAGTCTAGTTGCCTTCCTAATTTTCCAAAGAATTACGTTATTCATTCCATTCCTTCTCTCTTGATTTCCTAAAATTTACTAAGATACTACAGTTATAGCTTTGCCAACAGCTTTTTGACATTCTTTCCAAAGTACCCTGATCAATGTAAGAAAACAGTGATTCTTTCTCATATTTTCCATTTTCTAACGCAGAAATAAAATAAAACAATTTTGAGGATCTGCTTTCATCTCCGAAGAATGATAAGTTCATTTCATTCATTTACCATCACTCATATCCAGATACTTAGTTATAGTTGTATTATTCTACCAGCAGACTTTTCACGTTCCTTCAAAGATACGCTGATGAGTTTATTCAAATAAAACGGAAATTCTTTATCATATTTCTCATTTTTCTAAAGCTTGAAATAGAAAAATAAAAAAATCTGTAAATGGTATATATCTGCCTGAAGAATAATAATATTAGTTGGGATTCAGACTATATTCTGCCCAGTAATTATGTTATTAATTTCATTCCTTTACTACCATTACACGGTTTTGGATACTACAGTTCTAGTTCCATTACTCTGACAACATCCTTCTGACATTCCTTCCGAGGTACGCATGTGAGTTTATTTGAATCTACAGTTCATATATCTGAATGAAGAATGATAATATTACGTATATAGCTGCGTTTCTATTTTTCCCTATGGATTCTTTTACTCCTGTCATTCCTTTGCCGCTAATCAGCGTCATCTTCAAATATGATTTATACTGACTGCAGAACTAGTTTTCTTATATTGCCAACATCGCTTCAAGTGTTATCATGAAGGCTACGTCATGAAGGCAGGTTTATAAAGAAAAGACTGACAACTCTCTGACACATTAAATATGCAAAATAATGACAAAAACTTTTGGATTTGCAAGCATCTAAGAGATATAGTAATTTTCTTAAACTGTATGACTGTTCTATTCAATGCATAACAAGGAAATATTAGTCCTTTCAGATTCAATACTGGTTCTAAAATAGTTTTAGAGAAAATCCAACGTCTTTTAATACTATCCAAAGAGTTCACTGAAAAAACTCTTTCACACATGTGCTACCTACTTAAATACACCATTCCTACTTGTAACCCTACGTATTAAAACAATAAAATAGCCCTCATGGTTCAAGTAGCAAACCTTTGAGTGACTATGATCCTTTAGAATTATGAAAAATACACATTATTCAGTGTGCTTGAGAAGTACGTTGAGACTGTGTAAAACCAAATCCCATATACAAAAGAATGCACTTAAGTCTATGATTTAGTCATGTAAGAAATTAGCTTATATTCAGTGTGCTTGAGAAGTACGTTGAAACTGTGTAAAACCAAATCCCCTATACAAAAAAGAATGCAATTATTAAGTCTATGATTTAGTCATGTAAGATATTAGCTTGTGCAATTAATGTACATTATATAAAATGTATCACGATTTTAGTTGATATACCAACGAAACTGTCTTGTTAATGCACAAGTTTGTCAATTGTAACCTATCATCCTGGTTATAAATCAATAATAATCAATCAATCTAATTTTGGGGGTGTCTGCATGTATATATGCATATTTTTGTCTCTACGTTACAAATTTCTCCTTTGATTGTATTTTCTTTTTCGACTCAGGAGTTATTATTTTAAGCAGCCTGCAGAACTGCTTATGTTAACCTATCAATCCAATTTGTCTGTGTTTCTACATAAATAACCCATGAAAGCGGACAGCAAACTCACCCACCAGCCCTCCAATAAGCTATCAATCCATTTTTTTTGTGTTTCTACATAAATAACCCATGAAAGCGGACAGCAAACTCGCCCACCAGCCCTCGAATAAGCTATTTCGTAGTTACACACTGCGCATACTCGGCGACCTTTGTGAACATGTCAGATGGCCAACTTAATAGTAAAATGAACAGTTTACGGGCACCTTTTTCTGCATATCTTGTGCGGTCGTAGTAACGGCTATTGTTTGGTACGTCTGACCTTTGACCTATGACCTATTTGTATGAGATAACTATGACATAGCTTATTGGGAACATGAATTTGTGGAGAAACTGTCCAGTTCAGTTGTACATTGTCCGTAGTTTGTATACATGGAAAATAATGGCAAATTTGGAAGGATAGTTTTCTATCAATGGATTTAAACACACACAACACCCCAACGTGACCTTGTCAATTGTCACCAAGCGTGTTATCAATTTTACGACTTTCTGACTATTGTCCGGAAGTGCTGATGTCCAGGTTTTTAAATCTAATGACCTTCATTGACTACCTAGGTAGGAGATTGTAGACCTTTACTGGCAAGGGTTTTATTATATACTGTACGTACATCATGTTCCAATAGCAATTAAATTGTGCACTGGGTTGTGCAAATCAATTTATTTAGCATTAGTAAAAAAAAATATCAAATGAGACATTAACAA